>NW_026477567.1:0-16404 GCF_026875155.1 Cherax quadricarinatus
TCCCCAAATTTTTGTGATAAGTAAAAAAAGTATATGTTTCCGGCAAGATAACTATTTTATTTCCCTGGGTAAAATAAACAAAGTATATGTTCTGGCTAAATAACCAATATAGTTATTTTGGTAGTTTAAAAAGTATATGTTCCGGTAAGTAACACAAATTTTTTCTGCTAAGAAACACAAAATATGTTGCCCGGCTAAGATAACACAGGTTTTGTTCCCGGGTAAAAATTTAAACAGTAATTGTTGCCCGTTAAAAAAACAGTATTGTTCCAGGTAAGATAAAACGTATATTTGCCTGGCTAAAATAACACAAGTATTTTTGCTGGCAAGAAACCCAAATAATGTTCTTTCTAAAATAACAAAGTAATGTTGCTTTGGGTAAAATAACACAAGTTTTTTGCCCCGGTAAGTAACACAAGTTTAAAGTTCCTGGCTGCAAGATTTTCCCCAATAAAAAGTTTTTCTTGCTAAGATAACACAAGTTATTTCCTGGAAGTAACACAAGTATATGTTCGGTAAGATAAACAGTATTTTTTTTTGGGTAAGATAACACAAGTATATTTGCCCGAAGATAAAAAAATTTTGTTCTGGCTAAGTAACACAAGGGAAAGTCCCCCGGCTAGAAACACAATAAAGTTTCCTGGCTAAATAAAACAAGATATGTTTGCCTGGCTAAAATAACCAAATTTTGTTTCCGGTAAAAATAAAAAATATTTTTTTTGCTAAAATAACCACAAGTATTTTGCCTGGTAAGATAAAAACCCAAATAAATTTTTTGCCTGGTAAGTAACAATTTAAAGTTGCCCGGTAAGAAAAAACAAGTATAGTTGCCTGGCTAAGATAAAACAAGTTTTTTTGCCTGGTAAGAAAACACGGATATGTTGTGGAAATAAACAAGTATTTTTCTGGTTAAAAAAATAAATATAATTTCCCCCTTTTTAAAATAAACAAGTATATTTCCTGGCTAAGAAAACAATTTATGTTTTGGTTAAAAAAACATATATGTTTTCCTGGTAAGATAAAACTATTGTTGCCGGCTAAGATAACACAAGTAATTTCCCCCCTAAATGTAAAAATATAGTTGCTGGCTAAAATAAAACAATTTTATGTTGCCCGACAAAAAAAAACAATATTGTTGCCGGCTAAGAAAAACAAAGTTTTCCGTTTGTTTTGGGTAAGATAACCAAGTATATGTTGCCCTGCTAAGATAACACAAATATATGTTTCCCAAGAAAACAAGAAAAATGTTTTGGGAAAAATAAAAGATATGTTCCCTTTTTAAAATAAACAAAAGTTTCGTTATTTTGCTAAATAACACAAATATATTTCTGGCTAAAATAAACAAATATATGTTGCCCGGCTAAGTAACAGTATAGTTGCCGGTAAAATAAAACAAGTATATTTGCCTGCTAAAATAACACAAATATATGTTGCCTGGTAAGATAACAAAGTTTTTTGTTGCCTGGCTAAGATAACACAAGATATTTACTTGGTAAAATAAAAAGTAATGTTCTTGCTAAGTAACAAAAGTATATTTCCTGGCTAAAATAACACAAGTATATGTTTGTAAGATACACAGATTTTGCCCCCCTTTGATAACACAAGTATATGTTCTGGCTAAGATAACACAAAGTATATGTTCCCCGGGTAAGATAAAAAAGATATGTTCTGGTAAGATAAAACCCAAAATATGTTTTCCCTAGATAAACAAAAATTGTTCCCGGGAAGAAAACACAATTTTATGTTCCTGGCTAAATAAAAATTATGTTTGTTTGGCTTAAGAAAAACAATATTGTTGCCCGGCTAAGATAACACAAAATTATGTTGCCTGGCAAGATAAAAGTATTGTTCTGCTAAGTAAAACAAGTAATGTCCTGCTAAGAAAAAACAGTTTGTTGCCTGGTAAGAAAAAACAAGTATAGTTGCCTGGCTAAAAAACACAATTAAAAGTACCTAAGAAAACGTATAGTTGCCTGTCAAGATAACAAATATATGTTGCCTGGCTAAATAACCAAATTTGTTCCTGGCTAAGATAAAAAATATTATATGTTGCCCGAGTAAGAAACACAAGTATAGTTGCTGATAAAAATAACACAGTATATGTTGCCTGGCTAAGATAAACACAAGTATATGTTTTTCCCGGGTAAGAAAAAATATTATTGTTCCCACTAAAATAAAAAAAAGTATTTTGTTGCCTGGCTAAGATAAACAAGTATATGTTTTCCCGGCCCAAGATAACACAAGATATGGGTTACTTGGCTAAACTAACAAAAGTTTTTATGTTGCCCGGCTAAGAAAAAACCCCCAATTTTTTGTTTGCCCAACTAAAAATAACCCAAGTATATGTTGCCTGGTAAGGGTAACAAAGTATTGTTGTTTGGCCCAAGATAACACAAGTATAGTTGGGCCCGGCTAAAAATAAAAACAGTAATGTTTTCCCGGGGTAAGATAACACAAGTGTATGTTGCCTTTCTAAGAAAACACAAGTATATGTTGGGGTGGGTTAAAATAATTCAAGTTGTGTTATTCTGCTAAAATAAACAAAGTTTTAATTGGGATCTAAAAATAACACAAGTATATGTTGGCTGGAAAATAACGTATAAGTTGCCCCCGGTTAAAATAAAAACAATATATGTTGCCTGGTAAAATAACACAAGTATATGTTGCCTTTGGCCCAAGGGTAACAAAAGTTATGTTTCCCGGCTAAAAATAAAAACAAGTTTTGGTTTCTTGGCTAAGATAAACAAGTTATGTTTACTTGGGTAAGATAAACAAAGGTTTTTTTTGCCCCGGGTAAGTTAAAAACAAGTATATTTTCCCGGCTAAGAAAAACAAATATATGTTGCCCGGCTAAAAACACAAATATATGTTGCCTGGCTAAAAATTCCCCAAGTATTTTGTTGCCCCGGCTAAGTTTAAAAAAAAAAGTATTTGTTCCCGGTTAGAAAACCCCAAATATAGTTGCCGGCTAAGTTTAAACCCAATTTTTGTTGCCCGGGTAAAAATTAAAACAAGTTAGTTGCCTGGCTAAGATAAAAACAAGTATATGTTTCCTGGCTCTAAAATTAAAAAAGTATATTTGCCCGGGCTAAGATAACAAAGTATATGTTGGGCCGGATAAAATAAAACAATTTTTTGGGTTTCCCGGCTAATAAAAAAAAGTATTGTTTGGTTTGGTTTAAAATAAACCCGTTAGGGTTTCCTGGCTAAGGGTTTAAAAAATTATATGTTCCTGGAAAATAACAAAGAATATGTTTTTGGCTAAGATGCACAAAAATATGTTCTCCGGGTAAAATAACACAAGTTTTATTTCCTTTCTAAAATAAAACCAAATATATGTTTGGGGTGGTAAGGGGCTAAAAACATTTTTTATGTTGCCTTTTAAAAAAAACAAGTATTTTGTTGCCTGGCTAAGGGTAAAAAACAAGTATTTGTTGCCTGGCTAAGATAACACAAATTATGTTCCCCGGGTAAAATTAAAAAAAAGTAAATGTTATTGGCTAAGGAAAAAAAACCAAAAAAAATAAAAAATTTTGACTTGGCAAGATAACACAAGTATATGTTATTGGCAAATTTAAAACAAGTTTATGTTTTTTGGCTAAGATAACACAAAATATATGTTACTTGGCTAAGATTTAAAAAGTATATGTTCCTGCTAAGATACCCAATATTTTGCCTGGTAAGATAACACAAGTATATGTTGCGGCTAAGTAACACCCAAATATATGTTTTCCTGGGAAAAATAACCAAAATATTTTTACTTTTAAGATAAAAACAAAATTAAGGGTTTCCTTGCTAAAAACACAAGTATTTTGTTGCCTGGGGGGTTTTTTAAGGGTAACACAAGGTTTTTATTGCCCGGTAAGAATTTAAAACAAATATATGTTCCCGGGAAAAATAAAAAAGTATATGTTCTTTGGGTAAGATTTAAAACAAGTTTGTTCTTTGGCCCAAGATAACACAAGTATTGTTCCTTTGGTAAGATAACACAAGGGATATGTTGCCTTTTAAAATAAAAAAAGTTTTGTTTTGGCAAGATAAAAAGATTTTGTTACTCTGCTAAAATAACAAAGTATTATTGCCTGGCCCCCGGGTAAAACACAAGTTTTGGCTAGTAAAAACAAATATATGTTGCCTGGGAAGAAAACACCCCAAATATTTTTTTGCCCGGCTAAGGATAACACAAGTAATGGGCCTGGCTAAGAAACACAAGTTTTATGTTGCCTGGTTTAAAATAAACAAGTATTTTTTTTACTTTAAAATAAAACCCAAATATATTTGCCGGGGAAGAAAAAACCCAAATATTTGTTGGCCCGGCAAGATTAAAAAAAGATATGTTGGTGGCTTAAAATTTAAAACCCAAATATTTTGTTGTGGTAAAATAAAACAATTTTATGTTGTGGTAAGGTTCCCCAAGTATATGTTGCTGGCCAAGATAACACAAAATTTTGTTCCTGCGATAACAAGTATTTTGTTCTTGGGTAAAAATAAAAAAAAAGTATTTTGTGGCTAGATAACACAAGGGAAAAATTTTTTTGGCTAAAAATAACCAAAAATATATGTTGCCTGGCAAGATAACACAAGTATATGTTGCCCGGCCCAAGATTTAAAAAAAATTATGTTTGCCTGGCTAAGGTAACACAAATATTTGTTGCCTGGCAAAAATAACACAAAATTTTATGTTGTGGCTAAGATAACCCCAAAATATATTTGCCTTTTCCCAAGATAAAAATATTTTTGTTGCCTGGCTAATTCACAAGGATATGTTTCCCGGCTTTAAAATAAAAACAAGTATATGTTTTCCTGGCTAAGGGTAAAACAAGTATATTTTGCTTTGGGTAGATAACACAAGTATATGTTGCGGCAAAAATAACAAATTTTATATGTTGCCTTTCTAAGTAACACAAGGGGTTTTGTTTCCTTTGGGTAAATAACACCCAAATATTGTTCCTTTTAAAATTTAAACAAGGATTGTTTTCCCGCTAAAATAAAAACAAGTTTTATTTTGGGTAAATTACCAAATTTATGTTCCTTTGGGTAAGTAAAATTTTATGTTGCCTGCTTAAAATAACACCCAAATATATGTTGCCTGGCTGGGTAACACAAGTATAAAAGTTTCCTGGCCCGATAAAACAAAGTAAAATGTTGCCTGGGTAAAAATTAAAAATATTTATGGCCCGAAAAAAAAAATAACGGGGATGTTAATATTTTGCCCGGCTAAAAAACACAAGTATATGTTGCTTTGGGTAAGATAACACAAGTAATGGTTTTTTCTAAGTTTTAAAAAAAGTAAAAGTTGCCGGGGTTAAAAATAACCCCAAAATATATGTTGCCTCTAAGATAACACAAATTTATGTTTTCCCGGTTTAAATTACAAGTATTTGTTGTGGCTATGGGGTAAAACAATTTTATGTTGCCCGGCTAAGATAACCCCAAATATATGTTGCCTGGCTAGATAACCCCTGTATTTGCCTTTCCCAAGATACACAAGTAATATGTTGCCTGGTTAAAATAAACAATTATGTTTTGGGTAAAATAAAATTTTTATATTTTAGGCTTTAAGGTAACAAAATATTTTGTTTTTGGCTAAGAAAACGTATATGTTGCCTGGTAAATAACACAATTTTATGTTCTGGCCCAAAATACACAAGTAAATGTTTCCCCGGTAAGATAACAAAAGTATATGTTCCGGCTAAGATAAAACCCGTATATGTTACTTGGCTAAGATAACAAGTATATGTTGCCTGGCCTAAGATAACAAAAAGAAAATGTTTTTTGGCTAAGATAAAACAAATTTTTGGGTTTCCTGGCTAAGAAACAGTATTGTTGCCTGGTAAGATAACACAAGATTTGTTGCCTGGCCCAAAAATTTAAAACAAATATAGTTGCCTGGCCCAAGGGTAAAACAAGTATATGTTGCCTGGCCCAAAATTAAACAAGTATATGTTCCCGGGTAAGATAAACACGTATATGTTCCTTTTTTAAGATAACAAGTTTATGTTCCCCTTTGGGTAAGATAAAAATTTTTGTTACTTTCTAAGGTAACACAAATATATGTTTCCCCCTTGGGGTAAGATAACACAAGTATATGTTGCCCGGTAAGGGTACACCCAAATATATGTTGCCTTGGGGTAAAGGGTAAAACAAGTATTGTTCCTTTTAAGATAAACAAAGTTTTGTTCTGGTAAGATAAAAACAAGTATATGTTTCCCGGGGGAAATTTAAACAAGTAAATGTTTCCTAAAACCAAAAAGTATTTTGTTTCCTGGGTTTAAAATAAAAACCCGGGATATTTCTTGGCTAAAAATAACCAGGGATATGTTTCCCCGGCCCAAGATAAAAATTTTATGTTCTTGGTAAAATAACACAAGTTTTATGTTGCTCTAAAAATAAAAAAGTAATGTTGCCTGGCTAAGAAACACAATTTTATGTTTTTCCCGGCCCCCAAAATAAAAAAAGTTATGTTTTTCCCGGTTTAAAAAAAACAATATTTTTTTACTTTTCCAAGGAAAAAAAACCCCCAAAGTTTATTGCCTGGGTAAGGGTAACACAAGGATTGTTGCTGGTAAGATTAAACACGTATATGTTTCCCGGCCCAAAAAACCAAGTATTGGGTTTCCCTTTTGGGTAAGGAAAAAACAAATTATGTTGCCTGGCATAAGATTAAAAACAAATATATGTTGCCCTTTTTTGATAATTTCAAGTAGTTTTTTTTTCTGTAAGATAACACAAGTATATTTTTGCCTTTGGGTTTAAAATTTTAAAACAAGTATATGTTGCCGGCTAAGATAACGTTAAAATTTTTTCCTGGCTTAAAATAACCAAGTATTATGTTGCCTGGCTAAAAAAACAAAGGGATATGTTCCCCCGGGAAGATAAAACAAGTATAAAGTTGCTGGCTAATAACACAAGTATGTTACCTTAAAACTAAATGATAAAAATAAAAAAGTAAAATTTCCCGGGTAAGATAACACAAGAAAATTTGCCCCGGGGGCCCTAAGGGGTAGATAACCAAGTTTATGTTGCCTGGGGGAAAAATAACCCCAAGTATATGTTGCCTGGGTAAGATAAAAACAAAAAATTTTTGTTTTCCTGGTAAGATAAAACAAATATATGTTTTTCTGGTTAAGAATTTAAAAAAAGTATATGTTGCCTGGGTAAGATAAACTATTATATGTTGCCTGGCTTTAAAATAACCAAGTTTTATGTTTTCCGACTAAGATGACACAAGTATATTTGCCCCGGCTAAGGGTAAAACAAGTATATGTTGCCTGGCCCAAGAAAAATTTTATGTTGCCTTTGGGTAAGGTAAAACAATTTTAGTTGCTGGCTAAGGTAAAAACAAGTATATGTTGCCTGGGAAGATAAAACAAGGATAGTTGCCTGGCTAAGATTTAAACAAGTATATGTTCCCGGCTAAAATAAAAACCCTAAAATGTTTTATGGTGATCACAAGGTTTTGTTACCGGCTAAAATAAAACAAAATTATGTTATTTCTTAAAATAACCAAGGTTTTTTGCTGGTAAGATAACACAAAAGGGGTAATAAAAAGTTTCTGGCCCTAGTTAACCCCCGTATTTGTTGCCTTGTAAGATAAAAACAAGTATATGTTGCTGGCTAAGATAACACAAATATATGTTTTCCCCCCGGCCCCAAAAATAACGCAATATTGTTTGGCCCAAGGGGGTTTAAAAAAAGTATATGTTGGGGGCCCCCGATAAAAAACAATTTTATGTTGCCTGGTAAGATTAAAACAGTAAAATTTTTGCCTGGCTAAGATAAAACAAATATTTTTCTTTGGCTAAGATAACACAAAATATATGTTCCCCTTACTTTTGATAACCCAAATAAAAGGGTTCCCGGGGTAAAATTTAAAAAAATTTTTATTTTTCCCTTTTAAGGTAACCAAATTTTATGTTTCCCGGCTAAGATTAAAAAAAGTTTTATTTTTCTTTACTAAGATTTAAAAAAAGTTATGTTTCTCGGCTAAGGGTAAAAAAACAAGTAAATGTTCCCCCGGCCTTTTTCCCCAAAAATAACACAAGTATAGTTCGGGTTAAGATAAAAACAAGTATTTTGTTCCCCGGTAAGATAACACAAGTTATGTTGGCCCGGCCCAAGATAACACAAATATATGTTCCTTTGGTTTTAAGATAAAAAAGTATTTGTTTTCCCGCTAAGATAAAACCAAATATATTTTGAAAAATAAGATAACAAAGTAAATGTTGCCCCCCTGATAACCAAAAATGTTGCCTGGCTAAGATTAAACGTATATTTTCCCCTTTTAATAAACACAAGAATTTTTGCCTGGGTAAAATAAAACAAATTTTATGGGTTTCTGGGTAGAAAACAAAAAGAAAAATGTTGCCTGGCCCAAGATAAAAACAATTTATGTTCCTTTGGGTAAATAACAAAGAAAATTTTTTCCTTGGGTAAGATAAAACAAATAATTTGTTCTTTGGGTAAAATAAAAACAAAATATATGTTTCCTTTCTAAGATAAAACAAAAATTGTTTGCCTGGCTCTAGAAACACAAAAATATGTTCCTTTGGGTAAAAATAACCAAAGTATATGTTTTGGTTAAAATAAACAATGTTTTTTGTGGTGTTTTTTTTTTGCCTGGCAAGATAACACAAGAAAGTTGCCCCCGGGGTAAAATACCCAAGTATATGTTGCCCGGCTAAAAACACAAAATTGTTGCTTTCTAAGATTTAAAAAAGTAATGTTGATGGCTAGATAAACAAAATATGTTTCCCCGGTGGAAAACAAGTATTTGTTTTGGGTTTAAAATAACACAATAATTTATTGGCTAAGGGTAACACAAGTAAAATGTTCCCCGGGGAAATAACACGTTTTTTTGTTCCTTCTTAAAATAACACAAAGGATATGTTGCCTGGCTAAAGGTTTAAACAAATATATGTTCCTGGTTTTTATAAAAAAAGTATATGGTTTCCCGGTCAAGATAACAAAAGTTCCCCGGTAAAATAAACAAGTATATGGGTTTCCCCGGGTAGATAACAAAAAGATTTTTGGCCCGGCTAAAATAAAACCCAAATATATGTTTCTTGGCTAAGTTAAACCCCGTAAATGGTTTCCCCTTTTTTTTTAAAATAACAACAAGTATTTTTTCCCCGGCCCTTTGATTTCCCCCAAGTATTTTGTTGCCTGGGCTAAAATAAAAAAATGATTGGAGAAAAAAATATGTTCTTTCCCCAAAAAAACAAGTTTTGTTCCTTGGGTTAAAAATAACACAAGTAATGTTCTTTTAAGATAACCAATATTTTGGGTTTTCCCGGAAAGGGTAAAAACGTATATGTTCCCGGGGTTAAAAATAAATTTTTGGTAAAATAAAAAGGGATATGTTGCCCGGTAAGGAAAAACACAGATATGTTGCCTGGCTAAGATGAACATGTATATGTTGCGGTTTTAAAATAAACAAGTATTTGTTATTCCCGCCCTTTGATAACAAGTATATTTGCCCTGGTAAGATAACACAAGGGATATGTTTTGGCCTGGAAAAAATAACCAAAAAACACAAGTTTTATGTTTCTAAGATAACAAATATATGTTGCCCCGGTTTAAAATAAACAAGTATATGTTGCTGGGGTAAAAAAACCAAGTTTTTCCCGGACTTTAAAATAAAAAAAAGAATGTTCTTCTAGGAAACACAAGTATATTTGCCTGCTAAGATAAACACCCAAAAGTATATGTGCCTCTAAGTTAAAACAAGTAATGTTGCCCGGCTAAAAGTAAACCCAAATATATGTTTCCTAAATAAAATAAAAACAAGTAAAATGTTGCCCCGGCAAAAAAACCCCCCAAGGGATATGTTGCCTGGCAAAATAACCCAAGTATTGTTGCCCCGGCTAAGTAAAAACAATTATATGTTGTTTTTCTTTAAAATAAACCCAAATTATGTTGTGGCTAAGATAAAAACCCAAATATATGTTTCCCGGTTTAAGGGTAAAAAAATATTTTTTCCCGGGTAAGGTTTCACAAAAGGGATATGGTTTTTGGCTAAGATAACCAAGTATATGTTGGCCTGGCTAAGTTAAAAAAAAGGATATGTTGCCTGGGGTTTGATAACACAAAAAGTTATTTTGTTTGCCGGGTTAAAGATAACACAAGTTTAGGGTTTCCTGGCTAATTAAAACAAGTATATGTTGCCGGCTAAGAAAAAACACAAGGGATATGTTCCTTTGGGTAAGGGTAAAAAAAAATTTTGTTCCTGGCTAAGATAACCAAGATATGTTTGTTTGCCTGCTTTGATAACACAAGTATTTGTTTTTTTGGGTTTAAAATAAAACAAATATTTGCTTTGGGTAAGTTTAAAAAATTATTTTGTTGCCTGGCTAAGATAACACAAAACCGGTATTTAAAAGGGTTTCCTGGCTAAAATAATCACGTAAAATGGTTCCTTTCTAAGTTTAAAACAAGTATATGTTCTTGGGAAAAATAAAAATTTTTATTTGTTCCCCCGGCCAAAGGGTTTAAAACAAGTATTTGTTGCCCGGCTTAAATAAAAAAGTTAGGTTTTGGCTAAGATGCACAAATTTATTTTTCTGGCTAAAGATAAAAAAAGTTTGTTCCTCTAAAAATAAAAAGATATGTTGCCTGGTAAAATAAAAAACCTTAAAGTTTTATGTTGCCTGGCTAAGATAAACAAGTATATGTTGCCCGGTAAGTTTAAAACCAAGGGATTGTTGCCTGGTTAAAATAACACAAGTATTTGTTCCCCGGGGTAAGATAACCAAGTTTATGTTACTTGCTTTAAAATAACACAAATAAATGTTCTTGGGCTAAGTTTAAAACAAAAAATATTTTCCCCGGCTAAAAATAAACAAGTATATGTTGGGGTGGCTAAAAAAAACCCCCGGGATATGTTAATTGGCTAAAATAAAACGTTTATGTTACCTTTTCTAAGATAACAAGTTATGTTTTGGTAAGTAACACAAGGGAATGTTCCTTTGGGTTAAAGATAACAAAAAGGGATATGTTGCCTGGCAAGGGTTAAAAAAAGTTATTTTTTGGTTAAAATGTAAGACTTGGGTAAACAAAAACCCAAATATTTGTTGCCTTGGGGTAAGTAAAACAAGATTTGTTTGCCTGGCTAAGATTAACCCCAAATATTTTGTTTCCTGGTTAAGGTTTAAACAAGTAAATTTTTTTTCTAAGATAACCAAAATATATTTCCCCGGCTAAGAAACACAAGTTTTAGTTTGGGGTAAGATAACCAATATTGTTGTTTGGGTAAGATAACACAAAATATATGTTTGGGATTTTTAAAAACAAATAAAATGTTGCCTTTTAAGATAACACAAGTATTTTTGGCTGGCTAAGATAAAAACAAGTATGTTACTTGGCTAAGATAAACAAAATATTTGTTACCTGGGTAAAATAACCCCAAATTATATTGCTGGTAAATAACACAATTTATGTTTTTGGCTAAATAAACAAGTATATGTTTGGCCCGGCTAAAATTTAAAACAAGTATATGTTTTTCCCGGGTAAAATAACAAAGTATTTTGTTCCCCGGTTTAAAATAAACAATTATTTTTTTTTGGGGGAAGAAAAAAGGTATTAAAAATTGTCCCGGCCCAAGTAAAAAAAGTATATGTTGCCCGGCTAGATAACCAATATAGTTTTTCCTGGCTAAATAAAAACCCGTTTAGTTGCTGGCTAAGATAACACAAGGGATATGTTTTCTGGCTAAGGGTAACACAAAATTTATGTTTTCCTGGCTAAGGTAACACAAGTTATGTTTCCTTTTAAAGTAATACAAATATTTGTTAATCTGCTAAAATAACAAAGTATATATTGCGGGCCCAAGTTTAAACAAGAATGTTTTTCCCGGCTAAGATAAAACGTTAGTTGCCCGGTAAGATAAACAAGTATTTGTTTCCTGGAAGGGAAAAACAAATATATGTTGCTTTGGCCCAAGATTAAAAAAAAGTATTGGGTTTCCTGGTTAAGCCTAAATCCAAGGTAAAAATGTTTGAATCCTAAGTTTAAAAAAGTATATTTGCTTTGGGTAAGATAAAACAAATATATGTTGCCCGGGGTTTAAAATTTAAAACCTTTTTTCCCCACTCCCATAATGTTTTGCCTGGGTAAAATAAAAACAAGTATTTGTTGCCCCTAAGATAAACTTTTTTTTTGGGTTGCCCGGTAAGGTACCAAAAAGTTTTTATGTTGCCCGGCTAAAAATAAACAAAATTTTAGGGTTTCCTGACTAAGATGACCCCAAGTATATGTTGCTTTGGGTAAGATAACACAAGTTATGTTGCCTGGCCCGGCTAAGATAACAAAGTATTTGTTGCCCGGCTAAGATAAAACAATATTTCCCCGGCCCAAGGTTTCAACGTTATGTTTCCTGGGTAGTTTAAAAAGGAAAATTTTGTGACTAAGATCACAAGTTATGGGTTCCGGCTAAAATAAACCAAAGGGATTTTGTTCCGGCTAAAGGGTAACCAAGTTTATGTTAAATTGGCTTAAAATAAACAAGTATTTTTCTTGGCTTTTGAAAAAAAAGTATTGTTTGCCTGGCTAAGATAAACAAAACCAAGTCTTTTTAAATTGCCTGGGTTTAAAATAAAAATTTTAAAAGTTTTCCTGGTTTAAAATAAACAAGTTTATGTTGCCTTTTTGGGGCTAAGATTTAAAGCAAGTATTTTGTTACTTTTACTAAGATAAACAAATATTTGTTTCTTGGTAAGATAACCAAAATAAATGTTGCCTGGGTAAGATAACACAAGTATATGTTTTCCTTGGGTAAGATAAAAAAAGGATATGTTACTTGGGTAAAATTAAAAAAAGTAATGTTTTCTTGGCTAGATAACAAATATTTGTTTTTTGGCCCAAGGGTAAACAAGTATATGTTATTGGCTAAAAATAACAAAGTATATGTTCCTTTGGTAAGAAAAACACAATTTTTGTTACTTGGCTAAGAACACAAGTTTAATTCTGGTAAGATAAAACAAATAAAGTTGGGTGGTAAGGGTAAAAAGTATATTTGCCTGGCTAAGATAACACAAAAATTTTTTATGTTGAAAGGCTCAAAATAAACAAGTGTATGTTTCCTGGCTAAGATAAAAAACAAGATATGTTGCCTGGGTTTTTAAAAATACAAGTATTTGTTATTCTGCTAAGTTTAAAACCCAAAAATTTTGCTGGCTAAAAATAAACAAAATTTTGTTTCCGGCTAAAATAAACTATATGTTGCCCGGTAAAATACAAAAAGTATATGTTGCCTGGGGGGAAAATTAAAACAAGTTTTTTTGCCCGGCTAAGATAACACAAAAATATGTTGCCCGGCTAAGATAACCCCAAATTTTGTTGGGCCTTTAAAAAAACAAGTATTTTGTTCCCCTGATTTTAAAACCAAATTATATTGCCGGCTAAGATTAAAAAAGTTATGTTTCCTGGCTTTAAAATAACACGTATATGTTGCCTGGCTAAGATAACACAAGTATGTTACTCGGCTAAGATAATACAAGTATATGTTACTCTGCTAAGATAACACAAGTATATATTGCCGGGCTAAGATAACACAAGTATATGTTTCTGGCTAAGATAACACAAGTATATGTTGCCTGGCTAAGATAACACAAGTATATGTTGCCTGGCTAAGATAACACAAGTATATGTTGCCCGGTTTAAGATTAAAAAAGTATTGTTTCTGGCTAAGATACAAAAAGTATATGTTGCCTGCTAAAAACAAAACGTATCTTGTTGCCCGGCTAAAATAACACAAGTATATGTTGCCCGGCTAAGATTTAAAACAAGTATATGTTGCCCGGCTAAGATAACAAGTATATGTTCATGGTAAGATAACACAAGTATATGTTCCTGCTAAGATAACACAAGTATATGTGCCTGGCTAAGATAAACATTTTATGTTGCCTGCTAAGATAACAAGTAATGTTGCTGGCAAGATAACACAAGTATAGGGTTGCCTGACTAAATAACACAAGTATATGTTTCTGGCTAAGATAAACACAAGTATATGTTCTGGCTTAAGATAACACAAGTTTATGTTCTTTTGCTAAGATAACACAAGTATATGTTCATGGCTAAGATAACACAAGTATATGTTGCCTGGCTAAGATAAACCAGGTTTTATGTTCTGGCTAGTTAAGGTTAAGAAAACCAAGTATATGTTGCTGGCTAAGACCACAAGTATAAAGTTGCCCATAAAAAAAGATAACACAAGTATATGTTGCCTGGCTAAGATAACACAAGTTATGTTACTTGGCTTTAAAATAAAACAAGTATAAGTTACTTGGCTAAGATAAAACAAGTATATGTTCCTGGCTAAGATAACACAAGTTTTATTTACTTGCTAAGATAACCCCAAATATATGTTACTCGGCTAAGATAACACAAGTATATTTGCCTGGCTAAGATAAACACAAGTATATGTTGCTGGCTAAGTAAACAAGTATATGTTGCCTGGCTTCAAGATAAAAAAGTATATGTTGCCTGGCTAAGATAACAAAGTTTATGTTGCCTGGCTAAGATAACCAAGTATATGTTCCTGGTTAAGATAATACAAGTATTTGTTTTTCTGCTAAAGATAACACAAGTATATATTGCCTGGCTAAGAAACAACAAGTATAGTTTCCTGGCTAAGATAACAATATTGTTGCCTGGCTAAGATAACACAAGTATATGTTGCCTGGGTAAGATAACACAAGATATATTGCTGGCTAAGATAACACAGTATATGTTGCCTGGCTAAGATAAACAAGTATGTTACTGGCTAAGATAATACAAATATATGTTACTCTGCTAAGATAACACAAGTATATTGCCGGCTAAGATAAACCCAAATTTTATGTTTCCTGGCTAGATAACACTTTTGTTGCCTGGCTAAGATAACACTATTGTTGCCTGGCTTAAGATAAAAAACACAAGTATATGTTGCCTGGCTAAGATAACACAAGTATATGTTGCCCTGGCTAAGATAACAAGTATATGTTGCCTGCTAAGATAACACAAGTATATGTTGCCTGGTTTAAAATAACACAAGTATATGTTGATGGCTAAGATAAACAAGTATTATGTTGCCTGGCTAAGATAACACAAGTATATGTTGGCCTACTAAGATAAAAATTTTATGTTGCCTGGCTAAGGTAACACAAGTATATGTTGCTGGCTAAAAATATACACAAGTATATGTTCCTGACTAAAATAAAACAAGTTATATGTTGCTTTGGGTAAGATAAACAAAGTATATGTTGCTGGCTAAGATAACAAAAGTATATGTTTCCTGGCTAAGGAAAACACAAGTATTGTTGCCCGGTAAGATAACACAAGTTATTTCGTAAGATAAACGTATATGTTGCCTGGCTAAAATAACAAATATTGTTGCCGGCTAAGATAACACAAAGTTGCCTGGCTAGTAACACAAGTATATGTGCCGCTAAGATAAACAATATATGTTTGCCTGGCTAAGATAAAACAAGTAATGTTGCCTGGCTAAGATAAACAAGTAATTTATGTTGCCTCTAAATAACCAATATTATTTGCTGGTAGATTAAACAATTATATGTATGTTTCCTGGCTAAGATAAACAAATTTATGTTGCTGGCTAAGATAACACAAAGTATATGTTGCCTGGCTAAGATAACACAAGTATATGTTGCCTGGCTAAGATAACACAAGTATATGTTGCCTGGCTTTAAAAATAACACAAGTATATGTTGCTGGTAAGATAACACAAGTATATTTGGCCTGGCTAAGATAACACAAGTATATGTTGCCTGGCTAAGATAACCCCTTTATGTTGCCTGCTAAATAAAACAAATATATGTTGCCCGCTAAGATAAAACCCCAAATATAAAGTTGCCTGGTAAGATAAAAAAATATTGTTTTTGGCTAAGTAACAAAATATATTCCTGGTTAAGAAACACAAGTAATGTTGCCCCTAAGATAACACGTATATGTTGCCCGGCAAGATAACACAAATTTATGTTCCTGGCTAAGATAACACAAAATATATTGCCCCGGTAAAATAACACAAGTATATGTTTGCTGGCTAAAAATAAACAAAATAATGTTCCCGGCTAAAATAACAAGTATATTTCCCCGGTAAAAATAACAAAGTATATTTTCTGGGTAAGATAACACAAGTATATTTCTGGCAAGATAAACAAATATATGGCCGAAGTAAACAGTATATGTTCCTGGGATAAAAAATATGTTGCCTGGCTAAAAAACCAAAATATATGTTGCCTGCTAAAAAAACAAGTTATTTTGCCTGGCTAAATAAAATATATGTTGCCCGGGTAAGATACACAAGTATAGTTTCCCGGCTAAGTTTTAAAAATTTTTGTTGCCTGGTAAAAACATTAGTTCCCCGGCTAAGATAACACAAGTTTAAAGTTTTTCCCGAAAAAAGAT
>NW_026477573.1:0-13993 GCF_026875155.1 Cherax quadricarinatus
GTTTAAATTTTAAAAATATAAAGGGATGTAAGAAAAGAAAATGCGAGGGTCTTGGCAAAGAGCGTGGGAGTTAAAAGATAAAGAATCACACACAAATGGGAGTTGTCACAGCGCTCTTTGCTGATGACACTGTCTCTTGGGAGATTCTGAAGAAAGTTTGCAGAATTGGTGGATGAATTTGGTAGGGTGGCAAAAGAAGAAAATTAAAGGTGAATACAGAAAGAGAAGGTTATGAGGATAACAAAAGAAAAGTGATGAAAGATTGAATATCAGATTGGAGTGAGAGAGTATGGAGGAGGTGAATGTATTCAGATATTTGGGAGTGGACGTGCAGGGGAGGGGTCAGAAAGATGAGGGTGAATCATAGAATTGATGAGGGAAAAAGAGTGAGTGGTGCACTTAGGAGTCCTGTGGAGACAAAGAACTTTGTCCTTGGAGGCAAAGAGGGGAATGTATGAGAGTATATTTTTACCAACGCTCTTAATGGGTGTGAAGCGGGGGTGATGAATGTTGCAGCGAGGAAAGCGGGAAGGCAGTGGAGATGTCATGTCTGAGGCAATGTGTGGTGTGAATATAATGCAGAGAATTCGTAGTTTGGAAGTTAGGAAGGTGCGGGTTTACCAAAACTGTTGTCCAGGGCTGAGGAAGGTTGTTGAGGTGTTTCGGACATGTAAGAGAATGGAGCGAAACAGAATGACTTCAAGAGTGTACCCAGCCCTGTAGTGGAAGGAAGGCGGGTAGGGTCGGCCTGGGAAGGGTTGGAGGGAGGGGTAAAGGAGGTTTTGTGTGCGGGGGGCTTGGACTTCCAGCAGGCATGCGTGAGCGTGTTTGATAGGAGTGAAGGGAGAACAAATGGTTTTTAATACTTGACGTGCTGTTGGAGTGTGAGCAAAGTAACTTTTATAAAGGGGATTCAGGAAACCGGCAGGCCGGACTTGAGTCCTGGAGAGGGAAGTACAGTGCCTGCACTCTGAAGGGAGGGGGGTTAATGTTGCAGTTTAAAAAGGTATTGTAAGGCACCCTTCTGGCAAGAAGTGATGGAGTGAATGATGGTGAAAGTTTTTCTTTTTCGGCCACCCTGCCTTGGTGGGAATCGGCCGGTGTGAAAATAAAAAAAAAAAAAAAAAATACAGTGGACCCCCGGTTTTTAACGAACTTTTTTCATTCCAGTAGAGTTCAGGTGCCCTATTTAACCAATTTTTTTTCCCAAATGAATATTTGAAGTAGATTAGCCCTTTTCAACCCCCAAACATACACGACAAACGCATTACAAAATACACTTACATAAGGGGCGCATTTGGTGATTTTTAAAGGGGGGCCCCCACTTATATATATATATATATTATAAACATGTATATATAAAAAATATATATAATAAAATAAAAAATATATTAAAATAAATAAATATATATATATAAATATATAAATAAAAAAATTGTTTTTACAGAAATGGGTGCAGGAGGGAAGGGGGAGCGATTGGGGGGGAAGAAAAGTAAAGAAGTATAAGGGAAAAAAGTTAGCATATAAAAGTTTTTAAAAAGTAGAAGTGAGAAGGGGGGAAGAGTATAGGAAAAAAAAAGAGAGAAGTTAAGAGAGGGGTTAAGCAAGTAAAAAAGAGAAAATGAGAGAGGGGGTGAAAAAGTTTCAAAAAATTTTTGTTGAAAATAAGAAAAAGTTTTGGAGTGAGATTAACAATTAAAAGGGGCCTAGAGAACAAATGGATTTGCATTAAAATAGGAAGGAATTTAAAGGGAAGTTAGAGTATTGGGAAGATGGAGGGAATTTTTTGGGGAATTGTTAAATGTTATGAAAAAGGGGAAGCTTTGATTTCGTGATAGGGAAAGGGGAGGAAAAAACATTTTGTAGGATGGGAAAGACCATTTGTGATGGGGGGAATTCGTGAGGCAGTAGGGAAAAATAAAGGGGGTAAGGCAGCCGGGATTGATGGAAAAAGATAGAAATTTAAAAAGCAGGGGGATATATTTTTGGAGTGGTTGGTGCAATTTTTTAATAAATGTATGAAAGGGGGTTGGGATTGGGAGAGCATCCCTATTTTTCCCTTTGGGATAAAGGGAAAGGGGAAAAAAGAGAGTAAAAAATTTAAATGGGGGAAAAAGTCTTTTGAGTGTCCCGGGTAAATGTATGGTAGATTATAATTGAAAAATTTAAGAGAAAGACGGAAAAATTGGGATAGGCCGATAAACCCAAGGGGGCCCTTTGGGAAAAGGGTTTAGGGGTTTTGTGGACCAGGGGGTTTCAGTGAAAATAAAAAGTGAACAGTTTTTTGGAAAAGCTAAAAAAGGTTTATTTTGGGGCTTTATGGATTTGGAAAAGGCGAAAGGGACGGGTTTGGATGGGGGGGAAAAGTGGCGATTTTGCAAGTTTTAGGTTTTGGGAGGTGGGTTTTACTGAAACAGTGAAGATTTTTACGGGGATAGGAGGCTCTTTAAAAGAGTAATGGTAGGAAAGAGGGAAAAATTTTTTCCAGTAAAAGTAGGCCTTAACAAGGATGTGTGAGGTCCCCCCGTGGTTGTTTAATTTTTTATAAAATTGGGGGTTTGAAAGGGGAGAAGTAAATCCCGAGGGGTTTGGCAAGAGGCTTGGAGAAAAAAGTAAAAATTCCCCACAAAAATTTTGGGATTTTTGTCACACGGCTCTTTGCTGATGACACTGTGCCCCTTTGGAGTTTTCTAAAAGAAAAGTTCGGGAAATTGGGGGATAAAATTTGGTAGGGTGTGCAAAAGAAGAAAATTAAAGGTGAATACGGGGAAAGAGAAAGGTTATGAGGATAACAAAAAGTTTAGGTGATGAAAGATTGAAAATCAATTGGAGGGAGAGAGAAAGGGGGGAGGTGAAGTATTCAGATTTTTTGGGAGGGGACGTGTAAAGCGGAGGGGTTCTATAAAAGATGAGGTAAAACCCATAGAATTGATGAGGGGAAAAAGATTGATTTGGTTGCACTTTAGGAGTCTTTGGAACAAAAAAACTTTGCCTTGGAGGCAAAGGGGGGGAATGTATGAGAGTATAGTTTTCCCAAACCCTTCTTTTATGGGTGTGAAGCGTGGGGTTATAAAATGTTGCAGCGAGAGAAGGTTTGGGGGAGTGGGGGTGTCATGTCTGGGGGGGAAATTGTTTTTGGTTTTGAATAAAAATGCAAGAATTTCCAATTTGGAATTTTGGGGGGGGGGGTTAAAAAAATTTTTCCCGAGGGGGGAAGGGTTTTTGAGGTGGTTCGGAAATGGGGAAAAAAAAAAAAATTAAAAAGGGTTAATTTGGGGGGGGGGGGGGGGGGGGGGGGGGGGGGGGAAAGGGGGGTTTTTGGGGGGGGCTTTAAACCCCCCCCCTTTTTTTTGGGGTGGAAAAAAATTTTTTTTTTTTTTGGGGGTTTTGGGGGGGGAAAAAAAAAAAAAAGGAAATTGGGGGGGCCCGGGGGGGAAAAAAATTCATTTTTTGGGGGGGGGGGGCCGTTTTAAAAAAATTTTTGGGAAACCCCGGGGGGGAAAAAGGGGGGTTTTTTTTTTTTTTGGGGAAACCCGGGGGAAAAAAAAAAAAAAAAAAAAAAAAAAAATTTTTTTTAAAAAATTTTTTTTCCCCCCCCCCGGGGTTTTTAAAATTTTTTAAAATTTTAAAAAATTGTTTTGGGGCCCCCCCTAAAAAAAACCCCAAAAAAAAACCCAAAAAAAAGGGGTTAAATTTTGGGAAAGGGGAAAAAAATTTTTTTCCCCCAAAAAAATTAAAAAAAAAAAATTTTTAAAAAAAAAATTTTTTTTTTTAAAAAAAAAATAAAAATTTTTTTTAAAATTTTTGGGAAAAAGGGGGGGGGGGTTTTTGGGGGGGGGGTTTTTTTTAAAAAAAGGGGGGGTTTTTTTTAAAAGGTTTTAAAAAGGAAAAAAAAATTTTAAAAAAAAATTTTTAAAATTAAAAAAAAAGGGAAATTTTTTTTGGGGGGGGGGTTTTCCTTTTTGGGGGGGAAAAGGGGAAAAAAAAAGGGGAAAAAAAAGTTAAAAACCCCAAAAAAATTTTTTGGGGGAAAAAGGGGGAAAATTTTTTTTTTTGGGTTTTAAAAAAAAAATTTTAAAAAAAAAACCCGGGGGGGGTTTTGGGGGGAAAAAAGGGGGAAAAAAAAAAGGGGGGGGGGGGGGTTTTTTTTTCCCCCCAAAAAAAATAAATTTTTTGGGGGGTTTTTTTAAAAAAAATTTTTTTTTTTCCCGGGGGGGGTTTTTTAAAATTTTTTTTTAAAAAATTTTTTTGGGGGAAAAAAAAACCAAAAAAAAGAAAATTTTTTTTTTAAAAAAGGGGGGGGGGGGGTTAAAAAGGGGGGGGGGTGGCCGGAAAAAAAGGGGGGGGGTTTTTTAAAAAAGGGAAAGGGGGGAAAAATTTAAAAAAAATTTTTTTAAAAAAAAGGGGGGGGGGAAAAGGGGGGTTTTTTCCTTTGGGGGAAAAAATTTTAAAAAATTTTTTTAAGGAAAATTTAAAAAATTTTAAAATTTAAAAAAAAAAATGTTAAAAAAAGGGGGGGGGGAAAAGGTTGGGGTTTTAAAAAGGGGGGGAAAAAAAAGGGGGGAAAAAAAAGGGGGGGTTTTTTTTTTTAAAAAAAAATTTTTGGGGGGAAAAAAAGGGGGGGGGGGGTTTTTTTGGGGGGGAAAAAAAATTTTACCCCGTGGGGTTTTCCCCCTTTTTTTTTTTTTTTTAAAATTTAAAAATTCCTTTTTCCCAAAAAGGGGTTTTTGGGGGGGGGGAAAGAAAAAAATTAAAAAAAAAAGAAAAAAAAAAATTTGGGGGGAAAAAAAACAATTTGGGGGGAAAAAAAAAAAAATTTTTTTTTCCCCGGGGGGGGGGTTGGGGGGGTTTAAAAGGGGGAAAAAAGGGGGAAAAAAAAAAAAAAAATTTTAAAAAATTTTTTGGGTTTTAAAAAAAAATTTTTTTGGGGAAAAAAAGGGGGGGGGGGGGGGTTTTTGGGGTTTGGGGGGGGAAAAAAAGGGGAAAGGGGGGGGTTTTTTTGGGGGGGGGGGGGTTTTTTTTAAAAAAAAAAGGGGGGGGTTGGGGGGGGGCCCCCCCCGGGGGTTTTTTTTTTAAAAAAAAAAATTTTTTAAAAAAAAAAACCCCCAAAAAAAAACCCTTTTGGGGGGGGGGGGGATTTTTAAAAAAAGGGGGAAAAAGGGGGGGGGAAAAAATTTTTTTTGGGGGGGGGTTTTTCCCAACCCCTTAAATTTTTTTTAAAGGGAAAATTTTTTTTTAATTCCCGGAAAAAGGGGGAAAAAAATTTTAAGGGAAAAAAGGGGGGGGGAAATTAATTAAAAAAAACAGGGTTTTTAAAAGGGGGGAAAAGTTTGGGGTTTAAAAATTTTGGAAAAAAGGGGGTTTTTAAAGGGGGAAAACCCCCTTTTTCCCCCCCCCAAAAAAAAGGGGGGGGGTTTTTTTTAAAAAAAAAAAAAATTTTTTTTAAAAAAAAGAAAAATTTTAAAAAAAAAAAAAGGGGGCCCCCCCCCCTTTTCCCCCCCGGGGGGTTTTTTTTTTTTAAAAAACCCCCAAAAAAAAATTTTTTTTTTAAAAATTTTTCCCCCCCCAAAAAAAAAAAAAAAAAAAATTTTTTCCCCCCCAAAAAAAAAAATAAACCCGGGGGAGTTGGTTTTTTTTTTTAAAAAAAAAAGAATTTTCCCCAAAAATTTTAAAAAGGGGGGGGTTTTTTGGGGGTTGGGGGGTTTGTATGTTTGGTTTTTACCGCGGAGGCGGCTGGAAAACAACCCACCGGGAAAACATGTGACGTGCTCAGGCCGCAATTGGCGCGTCTGGGACGAAAATCGGTAAGCGGGTTTTTTAAGCGTATGTGGGGCAAAATTTTTGTTTTAAAGCAAGCGGTAGGGGGTTTAACGCTATGGATCCCATGTTATGCGGGGGTCCATGCCAGTATATATATATAATTTTTATATATAAAGAAAATTTTAATATATTAAAATATATAATATATTAAAAAATAATATATATACAGTGGCCCCTCAATAATGCCCCGGAAATGAAAGCGCCATTTCGGAAAACCCCTTTTTTTTTCGTCAAAAAAATGGCTCGGAAATGGTCCGGTAACTCGCTAATAGTCCTTCGTCCCCCAACGCGTATGAAAAGGGTTTGAGCAGCCCGACGCCTCAGCCTTTTCCCCTTCCCCGGCCAGTGTGCCATTGTTTCCCATGAGCGAGGGTTTCCCTCACGTGCTCCAGTGAAATATTTCATAAAATTTCTTTATTTTAGGCTTGCAATTATTTAATGCTAAATAAGCTACATGGCTCCAAAGAAAGCCCTAGTCCCCAACCCTTTTGGTAAAAAAAGGTGAGAAATACGTTTGAATTTAAGAAAAACATCATTGAACATATGAAAGGGCGTACGGTGGGCGAATGGCCAGGAGATAACAATCCCTACAACCATACTTTCCCTCAAGCCAAGAAAAAGGAATAAGGGTGCTGTTGTTGCAAAAGGGGGGAAATTGCGACAAAAATGAGACACCAGATCGAGATGTTGAAAGTTATTTTTGGTTGGAAAAATAGAAAAATTTGCGGAGACAGTCTTATGACGTCGCTTTTTGTGAAAAAAAGGGTGGCAGTTGCATGACGTTTGGGAAAGAATTGCCGCAACTAGTGATGATTAGTGAATTTAAGGCTAGCAAAGGTGGTTTGAGAGATTTTAAAAAGCGTCTGGCATACCAGTGTGGGAAGGCATGGGGAGGCTCCCGTTCGGGCCCCAAGGCGGTGAAAAAAATGTCATGAATTTCCCGGGGTACATAAACTGAAGGACGAAAAAACCCGAACAAAATGTTCAATTGTGCGAAACAGGCCCCTTCTGGAAGAAAATGCCAAAGAGGACCTTCATTATACAAGAGGAAAAGGCAATACCGGACACAACCTAGAAAGCCAGGCGACGCCCAATGTTTGTGTAAATGCAGTGGGGGTTTTTTAAAGTGAAGCCCTTACTAGTGTCCATTCTGAAAATCCCCAAATGTTCAGGAAAAAAAATGTTATGAAAGTAAATTTTGCGTGTTTTGGAAATCTAATAGTAAGGGATGGGGCAAAGGGAAATTTTTGTAGAGTGGTTCAACGAAGTGTTTGGCCTAGTGTGAAGAATTTACCTCCTGGAAAAGAAATTGGATCTCAAGGCCTCCTAGTAATGGACAAGCCCTTACCTCCAACTTGGATGACCTAATTTAAAGGATTTTGGGTTCATTACAGTAAATTCTTGCCCCCCAAAAAAATTACCACCCCTTTCCCCCCCCAACCCATGGACCAGCGGGTCTTGCAAACTTTAAAAAACTCTACACCAAAGCAATTTTTAAAAGGTGCTTGAATGTAAAACCTCAGACACTCACTTGCCCCTACGGTTTTTTGGGAAAGAACATTTCAGTTTCTCCTTTGTGTAAGCCTAAGGTAAGGCTTGGGAGGGAGGGGACTACCAGGACTTTGAACTCTGCTTGGAAAAAAATTTGGGGCCCAGTTGTGTCCACAAAGGGATTTTAAAGGGGTTTGGGGCTGACCTGATGAGCCTATGCAGTTGTTAAAATCCACTTGGCACTGGGGGCTTCCATGGGGTTGGATGGATTTTGGAGATGTAAAAGAGTTGGGGAGGCCCACAAAAAAGAAAACACTGAGGAGCTGCAAAAGGTTAGCGGAACAAAACAGATGGCGCTCTGAACTTGCCAGAGGAGGGGAAGAGAGATGGGGGAAGGTGCCTTCTTCAAAATTTAAAAGGAGTTTTTTAAAATGTGGGGTAGGAGGGAAAGTTTTTGGAGAACATCCCCCAAAAAGGGTTGCAACCATATCGGCAACTTGTACAGTGACGGTTTTGGGCCCCTTTTAGGAATTTTTTAAAAGAGACCCAGAAACAAGCTCTTCGGACGTTTTTTTGCGAGACGGACTCCAGTGATCTAAAGGTGGCCCTGTGGCTTAAGAAACAGAGAAGAGAAGTAACCCCGAAAAGTTTTGGTCCCCAAGGTATTGATGGAAAGGGGTTTTCCCCTTCCAAACAGAATTCACCCAAACAGTCTCCTTCTCCCGTCTTCCATACACAAGAAATCGCCCCAAAAAAGGTAAAATGTTATTCTGTTAAAAGTTTAATTTTCATGTGCCACTGTAATTTTTTATGTTTCTCATCTTATTTATGTAAAAAAATTTTTGCTTTAATATTTGGGTGTCAGGAAGGATTAATTTAATTTACATTATTTCTTAGGGGAAATGATTGTAAATCGTCCATTTCGTAAAATCCCACTTCCCCGGAACGATTACGGAGATTATTGAGGGGCACTGTATTATGTATGTTTTTTGTTGTATGTATGTTTGTATGTATATTATATATATGTTATTATATATATATTATTAAAAATTTTTAAAATATTATTATTATATATATATATATAAATTATATATATATATATTATACGTGGACCCCAAATTCACCCCTTGTTTATCAGCCCAAATTTTATTTAGGCCAGTTTTTGGGCCCAAATTTGCTCCATTTTTGGGGGGTGCTCGCAAATCAGCTGTTTTATCCATCAGCCCGCCTCCCCCCAAGACACCATGTTTGGTGAGTCAGTTCCCTGTGTCTCTCGGTAATGGCATAACTTAGGGACATTATCCCAAAATTTCCCCTTAAAAAACCATTGGTTTTTGTTTTTGTTTATTGGCAATGTGAAATAAACAACCATGGCCCAAAAAAAGTTCCTATAAAGTTTCTTTGATAAAAAAAGTGAGAAAAACACAATGGAAAATTTAAAAAAAGAAGTTATTGAAAAATATGAGAGTGGTTTTCGAGTGCTAGAACTTGCCAGGATGGATGGGAAATCCAAATTAACAATCACTTCCATCCAGACAAAGAAAGTAGAAATCAAGGAAGTTAATGTTGCAAAAGGGAGTTTAGCAGGGAGGCAGGGAGTGTAGCAGGGAGGCAGGGAGTGTAGCAGGGAGGCAGGGAGTGTAGCAGGGAGGCAGGGAGCGTAGCAGGGAGGCAGGAAGTGTAACAGGGAGCCAGGGAGCATAGCAGGAAGACAGGGAGTGTAGCAGGAAGGCAGGGAGTGTAGCAGGGAGGCAGGGAGTGTAGCAGGGAGGCAGGGAGTGTAGCAGGGAGGCAGGGAATGTAGCAGGGAAGTGGGGAGTGTAGCAGGGAGGCAGGGAGTGTAGCAGGGAGGCAGGGAGTGTAGCAAGGAGGCAGGGAGTATAGCAGGGAGGCAGGGAGTGTAGCAGGGAGGCAGGGAGTGTAGTAGGGAGGCAGGGAGTGTAGCAGGGAGGCAGGGAGTGTAGCAGGGAGGCAGGGAGTGTAGCAGGGAGACAGGGAGTGTAACAGGCAGGCAGGGAGTGCAGCATGGAGGGAGGGAGTGTAGCAGGGAAGCAGGGCATGTAGCAGGGAAATCAAGGAAGCTATTGTGTACGAATGGTATATAATACCGACAAGATGAGAGTAAGACACATGTGCAACATCTGGGTATCTTTATTGTAGACGTTTTGCCATCCAGTGGCTTTATCAATACAAATTCTAGGACATAACTTGAAGACAGTAGAACTATGTACAGAAGATGAGGTAATCAGTCCCTCAACCTAGGAGTAGGTGCGAAGAGCACCATAGTCGTGGAGAATCTCCACGACTATGGTGCTGTTCGCACCTACTCCTAGGTTGAGGGACTGATTACCTCATCTTCTGTACATAGTTCTACTGTCTTCAAGTTATGTCCTAGAATTTGTATTGATAAAGCCACTGGATGGCGAAACGTCTACAATAAAGATACCCAGATGTTGCACATGTGTCTTACTCTCAAGGAAGCTATTGTTGCAAAGGGAGTTTAGCAGGGAGGCAGGGAGTGTAGCAGGGAAATCAAGGATGCTAATGTTGCAAATGGGAGTTTAGCAGGGAGGTAGGGAGTGCAGCAGGCAGGCAGGGAGTATAGCAGGCATGCAGGGAGTGTAGCAGGCATGCAGGAAGTGTAGCAGGCATGCAGGGAGTGTAGCAGGCATGCAGGAAGTGTAGCAGGCATGCAGGGAGTATAGCAGGCATGCAGGGAGTGTAGCAGGCATGCAGAGAGTGTAGCAGGCATGCAGGGAAGTAACCCCAGAGAGGGCTTTGATACCTGAAGTCCTTATGGAAGGGGATTCCCCTTCCAAACAATAAGCAGTCCTTCCTCTCTCCTCCTCCCTGTCTTCCATAAGCCAATAAGAGTCTTCAATAAAGGTATGTAATAGTGATTTAAATGTTCATTTATTGATTTGGGAGGATTCTTAGTGAGAATCCTCCTGAAAACAGTAAACCCTACCATCACATAGCCTCTATGACTATATATACCCTCTGCACCCATGTAGTGTTTGTAATGGATTTATAAAGCTCCTGGAGAGTGAAACGTTGCCACAATATAATGTCACATTAGTTGCACTTGTGTCCTTTTACTTTATTTTATTTAACTCTCATTGTTTTGTGTATGTAAAACTATAATTAGTCTTTAAAAAATTTATATTTTGTTAATATATTTGGGTGTCTGGAACAGAAATATTGCTTCAAATTTAGGCCTTTTTAAATTTAGGCAGACCTTCTGGAACGGATTATGGCCAATATTCGTGGTTTCACTGTATACATATAGTAGGCCCAGTAGAATGAGTGTATATTTTGTATATTAACCCTTAAACTGTTCAAGCAGATCTACGTTCACATGCATAGTGCTCCAAAAGTAGATCTATGTTTTTTTACATATTTTCAAACATAACAAAAAAAAATGTATATCAAAGTTTTTTTTTTGAAGAGCAAGGTAGTGTGTTGCCTGGCACTGGAATGGGTGACAATCCACACAGCAGCTTTTTGTTGGGTTATTAATGGTTTTAGGTGATTTAGTGTATATCTGGAGAAGATACCCAGGCATAAATATCACAGGTGAGGTAAGGGTAGATTAGAGTTGTTTGAAGTACGTACACAATAACATATCTTGGAAAGGATGTCTATTGTTTTGTAGAGCTTCTTGGCTATGTGTTGGATGTGGCTATTAAATGTCAAGTTGCAGTCAAAGTGTAGACCTAAGAATTTACCCTCGGTGAGAAACTCACGTGCTACACTGGTGAATTATCAAACAACTTTCAAATATATTTATGGAGAATTACTAATAAGGCTGGCTATAACATATTAAGCCAAAAGCAGTTTTGTGGTGGTCACATCTATAAAAACAGACTTGTAAGTTAGAAAACGACCAGACGAGCTACAATACGGCTAAAAAATTAAAATATTTAAATATTTAAAGAGGGACACCACCAGCATAGCTCTGATGCTTTAGCTACAGTTTAGCAATTCTTCTTCTTTCAGCAAACCGGCCACATCCCACTGAAGCAGGGTAGCCCAAAATGACAAACAAAAGTTTCTCTTTTTAACTTTAATAAAGCATGCAAAAGAAGAGGTTACTAGCCCCTTGCTCCCAGCATTTTAGTCACCTCTTATGACACGCATGGCTTATGGAGGAAGAATTCTGTTCCACTTCCCCATAGAGAAGTTTAGTAATTATAAATAGTTAATTAGACAGAGCATAAGACCTCACCTCCTAGTCTGGAGCGGAAGTGTGATCATCGTGTTCTTGGTGCGGTCAAGTATGGCTAGATTATACAAGACGATAGAGGCATCATTACTGTGAGGAGTTACAGAGTAAAAGTTGGTCCTCAAGGTGATCTCTTGCCCTACACTACCACCCACAGTCTTGGCTGGTGGAACATAGGGTCCAGGTTTATCCTTAGTCTTAGTCACTGGTTGATACTCAGTCTTGGTTGGTGGCTGATTATCAGTCTTGGTTGGTGGCTGATTATCAGTCTTGGTTGGTGGTTGATTATCAGTCTTGGTTGGTGGTTGATTATCAGTCTTGGTTGGTGGTTGATTATCAGTCTTGGTTGGTGGTTGATTATCAGTCTTGGATGGTGGTTGATTATCAGTCTTGGTTGGTGGTTGATCACCAATCATGGTCACTGGTTGATCCTCAGTCATGGTCACTAGATGATCCTCAGTCATGGTCACTGGTTGATCCTCAGTCATGGTCACTGGATGATCCTCAGTCATGGTCACCAGTTGATCCTCAGTCATGGTCACCAGTTGATCCTCAGTCATGGTCACTGGATAATCCTCAGTTATGGTCACTGGTTGATCATCATTCATGGTCACTGGTTGATTATCAGTCATGGTCACTGGTTGATCCTCAGTCATGGTCACCGGTTGATCCTCAGTCATGGTCACTGGATAATCCTCAGTTATGGTCACTGGTTGATCATCATTCATGGTCACTGGTTGATTATCAGTCATGATCACTGGTTGATCCTCAGTCATGGTCATTGGTTGATCCTCAGTCATGGTCACTGGTTGATCCTCAGTCATGGTCACCAGATGATCCTCAGTCATGGTCACCAGATGATCCTCAGTCATGGTCACTGGTTGATCCTCTGTCATGGTCACTGGTTGATCCTCAGTCATGGTTACTGGTTGATCCTCAGTTATGGTCACTGACTGATCCTCAGTCATGGTCACTGGTTGATCCTCAGTTATGGTCACTGACTGATCCTCAGTCATGGTCACCAGATGATCCTCAGTCATGGTCACCAGATGATCCTCAGTCATGGTCACTGGTTGATCCTCTGTCATGGTCACTGGTTGATCCTCAGTTATGGTCACTGGTTGATCATCAGTCATGGTCACTGACTGATCCTCAGTCATAGTCACTGGTTGATTCTCAGTCATGGTCAATGGTTGATCCTCAATCTTAGCTGGTGGTTGATTATTCTTGATTGGTGGTTCACCATCAGTCTTGGTTGAAGGAATAGACTCTGTCAGGTAAGAAGAGACAGGCATTAAAATAAAAAACTAAAATGCAGTACAGGTCCTCCATCACAAATCTGGCATCATTGGGACGTGTAGTGTGCCGGATTACTGAGTCTGCTGAATTACACAGTGGTTAGGTTAGAATGCACTTAATAAAATTAACCAACTTGACTTACACAAGAAAGTTCATTGAACATCGGCAAAAATCAAAGCCACCAGCAAACTGCATCTAGGATTGGCAGCAAAATCCCAATTTTGTTCCCAATCCCCACCAGTTTGATGGCTCTCAAAGTGGAATCCTATCAGTTTGTTCCCTTGCAAACACTGTAAATGAACTGGAATTCTTTGAACTATTCTTTGACCAACCCATGATGGAAACTATTGTCAGGGAAAGTAACAAGTATTTTGAGTACACATAAAGTGGGAGTTGTCACAGTTGCTCTTTGCTGATGACACTGTGCTCTTGGGAGATTCTGAAGAGAAGTTGCAGAGGTTGGTGGATGAATTTGGTAGGGTATGCAAAAGAAGAAAATTAAAAGTGAATACAGGAAAGAGTAAGGTCATGAGGATAACAAAAAGATTAGGTGATGAAAGACTGGACATCAGATTGGAGGGAGAGAGTATGGAGGAGGTGAATGTATTCAGATATTTGGGAGTGGACATGTCAGCGGATGGGTCTAAGAAAGATGAGGTGAATCATAGAATTGATGAGGGGAAAAGGGTGAGTGGTGCACTTAGGAGTCTGTGGAGACAAAGAACTTTGTCCTTGGAGGCAAAGAGGGTAATGTATGAGAGTATAGTTTTACCAACGCTCTTATATGGGCGTGAAGCATAAGTGATGAATGTTGCAGCGAGGAGAAGGCTGGAGGCAGTGGAGATGGTTTTTAATACTTGACGTGCTGTTGGAGTGTGAGCAAAGTAACATTTATGAAGGGATTCAGGGAAACCGGCAGGCCGGACTTGAGTCTTGGAGATGGGAAGTACAGTGCCTGCACTCTGAAGGAGGGGTGTTAATGTTGCAGTTTAAAAACTGTAGTGTAAAGCACCCATCTGGCACGACAGTGATGGAGTGAATGATGGTGAAAGCTTATCTTTTTCGGGCCACCCTGCCTTGGTGGGAATTGGCCAGTGTGTTAATAATAAAAAATAATAAAATGGCAAATACGATCATATCAGCACCGTCAAGCCCCCT
>NW_026477577.1:0-10001 GCF_026875155.1 Cherax quadricarinatus
GGGGGCTTTCCAATACCACCATTTTGCCTATTACTATTCTCCAGTACTATTTTCTCCTTGCGACTTCACATTTCCCGCCAAAACCCATACCACTAACTATTCCTAGTTTAAAGACCTAACAGCTCCCTCCACTGCGTTGGCCAGTGCTCCCACCCCACACCTAGATAAGTGAACCCCATCCCTGGCATACATGTCATTTCTGCCATAGAAGAGGTCCCAGTTGTCAATGAATTTACCGCATTTTCCTTACAGTATTTGTCCAGCCAGCAATTGACACCAATTGCTCTGGACAACCATTCATTTCCAACTCCTCTCCTTGGCAAAATACCACATATGACAGGGTTCCCACCCTTCCTCCTAATTATTTCTATTGCTGACCTATACCTGCTAATCAGGTCCTCACTCCTAAGTCTGCCAACATCGTTGCCTCCAGCATTGAGACAGATAATAGGATTGCTCCCATTACCTCTCATGATGTCATCCAGACGGCTAACAATATCCTTCATCCCAGCCCCAGGAAAACACACACTCTGCCTCCTACTCCTATCCTTCAAGCAGAATACCCTATCCATGTACCTAACTTGGCTATCCCCAACAACAACAATGTTTTTACCTTCCTTGGCGTCGTCCTTCGTGATGCTCCCAGTAGTCGACTCACATTCGTCAGGTAGCATTACACACTTGTGGAATTCGTCAAGACGTTCTCGATGGTCTTCGTTGGGGTTTCTAGGGATGTCTCACTCACGTCTGCCAATGCTTCCTTGGTGCTCGTTGTGGCATTCCCAGTAGAACACTCACATTCGTCAGGTAGCAAGGAGAATGGGTTGGAAGTTTCCACGGTAGTCTTCTGGTTTCTCGTTGTTTCTGCCTCTCCAACCGTTTTCTTGATCCTCAGCTTGGTTCCATGTTGCCCGGCCACTGACCAAGCTTCCCTTTTAACCTGGGGACTCACAACAGGAGGATTACTACGAATCCTCTTGTTCTCCTCTGTTAATCGCCGTATCTCCAGTTTAGCAACTCTGAGCTCTTCTCTCAGCTGCTGGTAAAGTTGCTCAAGAGAGGGCATCCTGGTACTTATCCAACCTAAATTTGAAACTACCCAAAGTCCTAACTTCAATCACCCAACTAGGTAGACTGTTCCACTCATCAACTACCCTATTTCCAAACCAATACTTTCCTATGTCCTTTCTAAATCTAAACTTATCTAATTTAAATCCATTACTGCTGGTTCTCTCTTGGAGAGAGATCCTCAAGACCTTATTAATATCCCCTTTATTAATACCTATCTTCCACTTATACACTTCGATCAGGTCTCCCCTCATTCTTCGTCTAACAAGTGAATGTAACTTGAGAGTCTTCAATCTTTCTTCATAAGGAAGATTTCTAATGCTATGTATTAATTTAGTCATCCTACGCTGAATGTTTTCTAACGAATTTATGTCCATTCTGTAATATGGAGACCAGAATTGAGCTGCATAATCCAGGTGAGGCCTTACTAATGATGTATAAAGCTGCAGTATGACCTCTGGACTTCTGTTGCTTACACTTCTTGATATAAATCCCAGTAATCTATTTGCCTTATTACGTACGCTTAGGCATTGCTGTCTTGGTTTAAAGGCATTGCTGTCTTGATTTATTACCGGTGAGTTCTTGAAAGCTTGGAGATCTTTAATTAAAAGACTTCCCCAACAGTCTTGGGTAGATTTTACTAGAGAAAAAAGTCGGCTTTTGAAAGGTGGCGTAGAAAATCAAGAGGTACCTCAGTAGAAAGACTAACACAGTTTATTTTGCACAAGGACTTTTTCAAATACTTACCTGAAAATCTTTGTACTTTTTAGCTCATCTCACGACCAACTTGCTCGATATCGCAGCTTTGGCTGATCACTATGAGATATAAAAACATAATGGAGGAACACTGCAGAAGGCCTACTGGCCCATGGAAGGCAAGTCTTTATCAAAACCACCTCTACCCTAAACTACCCAAGAATTTACTCCCGTACCCGCGACACCAAACCCAGCCCCTCCCACTCATATATTTGTCTAATCTCTTTTTAAAGATACCCGAGGTCCTAGCCTCAATCACCTTACTCGGAAGACCAATCCACACATCCACAACTCTGAAGACCAGTACTTATGTCCTTTCTAAATCTAAATTTATCTAACTTAAATCCATTATTTCTGGTTCTTACCTGGTTCGACACCCTCAGTACTTTATTAATATCACCTTTGTATATCGCCATCATCCACTTATACACCTTGATATCTCCCCTCAATCTACGTCTCTCCAGAGAGTGAAGATTCAAGGCTCTAAAGTCTCTCTTCTTACGGAAGATTTGGAAAAAGACACTTATGTACAGTTCAGGACATTTATTAAAGGAAACGTTTCGCCACGAGTGGCTTCTTCAGTCCTAATACAGAGAAAACTAAGAAAACACATATATATAGTGGTGGGAGTCAGGTGAGGTAAAGCGTGGGTAGAGGTGGTAGTAGTAGTAGTAGTAATGGAACTAAGGAGGTGAGGTTAGAGGGACCTGCTGGCATCAAGTAACACCAGTTCCCAGGATGGGTAATATCCTCTTGCTTAGTAATTTTGAAATACTGTAACTACCGGATTTTTGCTTTATAGTGTTACAGAAATTAGTGCAGCTTCAATGCATTTTCTCCGTCTTAAGTCGTCTTCTTTAATAACTAGTTTAGCTTCATTGAATTTCATGAGGTGTCCAACATCCTCTCTATGTTGAACACATGCGTTTTTGCGGTCATCATTTCTGCAAGCATTTTTGTGTTCTGCTATCCTAATGTCCAGAGTTCTGGCTGTTTCCCCTACATATACTTTGTCACACCCCCCACATGGTATAGTGTAGATTCCTGCACTTGTGCCAGAATCATGCTTGGGTTTTTGTATCAGGTTCCTAATAGTAGTTGAAGAGCTGGTAGATATTTTAGCCAGTTTTCTGTCAAACATTTTTGAAACATTTTTGGGCAACGTTGCTGACCGGTAAAAACGATGTAACTTGAAGGCTTTTCTTCAATTTGATAGGTGTTGGTCTTGCTGAGGATACGTGTTGCACGTTTCCTGCAGTCACGTATGAAGTGTAGGGGAAAGTGTAGTGAACTAAAAGATTTTGGTGATGTATGTACATTCTTCTTCGAGGAACTGCGGACTGGAAATTCTGTAGGTCTCAGAAAGAAGCCAATAACTACCCCTCTTTTAGTTCTTGTGTCATGGTGAGAGAAGAAATGTAGAAAGATCATTCTTGTAGGTAGGCTTCCGGTAGACTTTAAAAGAAAGTTTGCTTTCCCCTATGCGTAAGAGAACGTCGAGAAAAGGTAACTGGTTGTCCTTCTCCTCCTCTAGAGTAAATTTAATAGTAGGTTCTAGAGTGTTGATGGTGTTGAGGATGCCCTGTACGTAAAGATTTTTGGGTACAATGACCAAAATATCATCTACGTACCGCATCCAAGTAACTGAACGAGGGATGTTATTGAGGATTCTTCTTGATTCCAGTCCTCCATATATAAATTGGCAAGAACTGCACTAAGGGGGATCCCATGGCTAGTCCGAAGAGTTGTTTGTACTTCTTGTCCTCGAACCTAAAACAGTTATAACGAACACAAAGTTCGACAAGGCTCACAAAATCTTGGCGGGGTACAGGTAACTCTGTATCATCTTTAAATCACCCTGCGAAGAAGATCAATGGCTTGATCAACTGGGACATTGGTGAATAAGGCCCGTCACGTTCAAAACTTGCAAGCTTCTTTTCACTCGTGTCGAGATCCCTGATACGGTTAAGGAGGTCACCCGAATGCTTTAGATGAACCTGACTGATTGTACCCAGGAGCTTTGACAAATATTTCGCCAAAACTCCTGCTAGACTGTGAGGGGCGCTGCCGATACCAGATGTAATGGGTCTCATAGGCCCCATTTGGTTTGTGGTCTTTGGTAAACCATAAAGTCTTGCTGACTTGGGGTTGGTAGGGATGAGGCGCAAGAGCTTTTTACCTTCTTCTGATTTCCTGAGTATACTGCGGGTCTTACTGAGAAAAGAATCTGTTTCTTTCCTCCATGCATGTTCGGGGATGGAAACGTATGTGTTGGCGTCGTTCAATAAATCTTGCATCTTACTAACGTAGTCTGTACTGTTGAGGATGACCACTCCTCCTCCTTTGTCCGCTGTGGTGATGAGAATATCATTATTGGTAGCTAAGTGTTTGAGTGCCTGGATGTAGCGACAAGGAATGACTGGACGACTAGGTTCAGAAACTTTGTGTTCGTTATAACTGTTTTAGGTTCGAGGACAAGAAGTACAAACAACTCTTCGGACTAGCCATGGGATCCCCCCGTAGTGCAGTTCTTGCCAATTTATATATGGAGGACCTGGAATCAAGAAGAATCCTCAATAACATCCCTCGTTCAGTTACTTGGATGCGGTACGTAGATGATATTTTGGTCATTGTACCCAAAAATCTTTACGTACAGGGCATCCTCAACACCATCAACACTCTAGAACCTACTATTAAATTTACTCTAGAGGAGGAGAAGGACAACCAGTTACCTTCTCTCGACGTTCTCTTACGCACAGGGGAAAGCAAACTTTCTTTTAAAGTCTACCGGAAGCCTACCTACAAGAATGATCTTCTACATTTCTTCTCTCACCATGACACAAGAACTAAAAGAGGGGTAGTTATTGGCTTCTTTCTGAGAGCCTACAGAATTTCCAGTCCGCAGATTTCCTCGAAGAAGAATGTACATACATCACCAACTCTTTTAGTTCACTACACTTTCCCCTACACTTCATACGTGACTGCAGGAAACGTGCAACACGTATCCTCAGCAAGACCCAACACCTATCAAATTGAAGAAAAGCCTCCAAGTTACATCGTTTTAAACCCGGGCAGCAACGTTGCCACTAATGTTTCAAAAATGTTTGACAGAAAACTGGCTAAAATATCTACCAGCTCTTCAACTACTATTAGGAACCTGATACAAAAACCCAAGCATGATTCTGGCACAAGTGCAGGAATCCACACTATACCATGTGGGGTGTGTGACAAAGTATATGTAGGGGAAACAGCCAGAACTCTGGACATTAGGATAGCAGAACACAAAAATGCTTGCAGAAATGATGACCGCAAAAACGCATGTGTTCAACATAGAGACGATGTTGGACACCTCATGAAATTCAATGAAGCTAATTTCTGTAAGTAACACTATAAAGCAAAAATCCGGTAGTTACAGTATTTCAAAATTACTAAGCAAGAGGATATTACCCATCCTGGGAACTGGTGTTACTTGATGCCAGCAGGTCCCTCTCTAACCTCACCTCCTTAGTTCCATTACTACTACTACTACTACTACCACCTCTACCCACGCTTCACCTCACCTGACTCCCACCACTATATATATGTGTGTTTTCTTAGTTTTCTCTGTATTAGGACTGAAGAAGCCACTCGTGGCGAAACGTTTCCTTTAATAAATGTCCTGAACTGTACATAAGTGTCTTTTTCCACATCTTGTCGGTATCACCATACCATTTCCTCATACGGAAGATTCCTTATATAGTAAATCATATTAGTCATTCTTCTCTATATGTTCTCCAATGACTCTATATCCATCCAGTAGTAAGGAGACCAAAACTGAGCGGCATAACCTAAACGAGGCCTTACTAGTGATATATAGAGCTGCGAAATAGCTTTTGGACTTCTGTCATTTATTCTTCTTGAAATAAATCCCAACAATCTGTTAGCCTTGTTGCACACACTTAGACACTACTGTGAAAATAAATGGTGTAAAATACCGACACTACTGTCTTGGCTTTAGATTTCTGCCCCCTCAAGGAAGGTTCCTTGATGTTGGTGAGGGGCTCTTGATTTAGGGACTTGGATCTGTGCTCCAGTTCCCCGAATTAAGCCTGAATGCCTTCCACATCCCCCCCCCCCAGGCGCTGTATAATCCTCCGGGTTTAGCGCTTCCCCCTTGATTATAATAATAATAATAATAATAATTTAGATTTCTGCTTACCATGACTCCCAAGTCTCTTTCATATTCTGTATGATCAAGTTTGTTACAAAACTCGTCTTCTTAACCTTCTCCAATGGTATGGTAGTGTTAAGGCAGCATTCTTGTTGAACATATGGCCTGTTTACGGTTTTGTAACAATAACTTTTAATAAGAATTCAGATTTACAAAACAAATAACAAACTTAAAATCTTTACTAGTAGAGTTTTAGCTTAATGTATGATGTGTCGGGATCGGTCTTGGGCCCGTTGTTGTTTATAATATATATCAATGATCTTGATGAAGGAATTACTAGTGATATGAGCAAATTCGCCGATGACACGAAGATAGGTAGGATAATTGATTCAAACGTAGATGTTAGGGAACTTCAGGAGGATTTAGACACTCTACTCTTGGTCAGAAAAGTGGCAGATGCAGTTCAATGTAGATAAATGCAAGGTTCTGAAGCTCGGGAGTGTCCATAACCCTAGCACTTATAAGTTAAATAATGTAGAACGTAACCATACAGGTTGCGAAAAGGACTTGGGGGTTATGGTAAGCAGCAACCTTAAACCAAGACAGCAATGCCTAAGCGTACGTAATAAGGCAAATAGATTACTGGGATTTATATCAAGAAGTGTAAGCAACAGAAGTCCAGAGGTCATACTGCAGCTTTATACATCATTAGTAAGGCCTCACCTAGATTATGCAGCTCAATTCTGGTCTCCGTATTACAGAATGGACATAAATTCGTTAGAAAACATTCAGCGTCGGATGACTAAATTAATACATAGCATTAGAAATCTTCCTTATGAAGAAAGATTGAAGACTCTTAAGTTACATTCACTTGTTAGACGAAGAATGAGGGGAGACCTGATCGAAGTGTATAAGTGGAAGATAGGTATTAATAAAGGGGATATTAGCAAGGTCTTGAGGATATCTCTCCAAGAGAGAACCCGCAGTAATGGATTTAAATTAGATAAGTTTAGATTTAGAAAGGACATAGGAAAGTATTGGTTTGGAAATAGGGTAGTTGATGAGTGGAACAGTCTACCTAGTTGGGTTATTGAGGCTAGGACTTTGGGTAGTTTCAAATTTAGGTTGGATAAGTACATGAGTGGGAGGGGTTGGATTTGAGTGGGACTTGCACATCATAGCTTATTTCTTGGGTAGCATTGAAAATTGGGTTGGTCAAATATTTGTTAGTGGGATGAATTGTAAAGGACCTGCCTAGTATGGGCCAACAGGCCTGCTGCAGTGTTCCTCCTTTCTTATGTTCTTATGTTCTTATGTTATGATTAATATAAAATAAGGAGTTTAACTCTTACATTTCTCTTGGTACGTACCAGTATATTGATATGAATAAATGAACCTCTTGAGGTTTAGCTTTGTACTAAAATCACCAATAATATGCACCTATAAGGCTTATTAAGACCTAGCCACAAAGCAACTTACAATGCTTATAAAGACTTACCTGAACTATCAATTCAGAGTATACAAGCACTCGTAAGTGACGGACTTAGTCATGTTGGATGGAAATAAGACTAAGAATAGCTTAGACCACAAATTAACATCAAGGCCGACAAGGCTTATTCAGTCACATGGAAGATTAATTCACCCGAGCATAATTAACTCGGAAAGTGACAAGCTTAAGAGAGGAAGTCAGTCATGAAAGAAAAACGACCACCACAGAAAACTTGACATGTTTCTTATGAGAGGTCAATGATTAACCGAGCGAGATATGCTCCCTTGGCTATGCAAGCCCGGACTAGAAGTGAGAGTGCTAGTCAGTGTGTGTGAAGGACCTGCTCTCAGCGAGTGCTGTAAAGCTACTCAGAGCAAGGGTAGTGAACCTACTCAGTAAGAGTAGTGAACCTGCTCTGAGCGAGGGCGGTGAACCTACTCAGTAAGAGTAGTGAACCTGCTCTGAGCGAGGGCGGTGAACCTACTCAGTAAGAGTAGTGAACCTGCTCTGAGCGAGGGCGGTGAACCTTCTCTGAGCAGGTGAACCTACTGCCGGTACCACTGAGTGGTAAGCCGACGTCACGTTGGTCAAGTACCTGAAGTGCTAACCGGCACTTACACTAGTGGTTTCCCACTACATGACTATTAAAAACTGCTAACAAAACATAATATAATACAATATTAACATTAGCATATATATTATAAAATAAAGAGCATATTCTATTATAAAATATGACGGGTATGGCCATACTCGTAACACCTCCCCCCTCACGACCGCAGGTCGCACCAAGAAAGGTAACAAGTTTTCTACTTTTTAAACCTAACAAAATTTCAAACCAAAAAACTATTTCACAATAAGGTAAGTCTCATGAGCCATGATGCTCTGAATTTCAGTGTCTGTCACTATAACATATGCTTCATACACTTGGGCTGCACATCAGCGTATCTGCGTACATGTAGAGACAGCAACATGCAGACGATCATGACTTCATAGAGCTTCACAGTAGTGGACAAGACGGCATTTCATCACAGTCTTGAGTGAAGGAGATAATATTCCGACTCCTACAGTGGTAGTGAAATACATTGCAGTGAGGACCTCTGTCACGACAACTGCGTTATGAAAAGGTAGTGACAAGGTGTGTGGGAGGGGTGGCGTCAGGTCTGCATATACCGCGCCACTCATAACGTCTGTATAACATGTTAGAAGTGATCAAGGTCCCAGGACCGAAACGTTTTCTAATTAATCTGTCATAGTGTTTGCTTACGTGTCTTTCTAAACCAACACCTTACACTCGGCTCCAGCTGTCTCCATGATTTACCAATACACAACACTACTGTTAATATATGAAAAGTTATTAAACATGAGCAAAATAGAGGTAAATATATTGGCTATCAAATATAATTTTTTTAAATAAATCTTAAATAGTCTCTATAAAACAGTCTCTAATTTTGTCATATTCAGACTTATTATGCATCTTCAAGGCTATAATAAGTCTGAATATGACAAAATTAGAGACTGTTTTATAGAGACTATTTAAGATTTATTTAAAAAAATTATATTTGATAGCCAATATATTTACCTCTATTTTGCTCATGTTTAATAACTTTTCATATATTAACAGTAGTGTTGTGTATTGGTAAATCATGGAGACAGCTGGAGCCGAGTGTAAGGTGTTGGTTTAGAAAGACACGTAAGCAAACACTATGACAGATTAATTAGAAAACGTTTCGGTCCTGGGACCTTGATCACTTCTAACATGTTATACAGACGTTATGAGTGGCGCGGTATGCAGACCTGACGCCACCCCTCCCACACACCTTGTCACTACCTTTTCATAACGCAGTTGTCGTGACAGAGGTCCTCACTGCAATGTATTTCACTACCACTGTAGGAGCGGAATATTATCTCCTTCACTCAAGACTGTGATGAAATGCCGTCTTGTCCACTACTGTGAAGCTCTATGAAGTCATGATCGTCTGCATGTTGCTGTCTCTACATGTACGCAGATACGCTGATGTGCAGCCCAAGTGTATGAAGCATATGTTATAGTGACAGACACTGAAATTCAGAGCATCATGGCTCATGAGACTTACCTTATTGTGAAATAGTTTTTTGGTTTGAAATTTTGTTAGGTTTAAAAAGTAGAAAACTTGTTACCTTTCTTGGTGCGACCTGCGGTCGTGAGGGGGGAGGTGTTACGAGTATGGCCATACCCGTCATATTTTATAATAGAATATGCTCTTTATTTTATAATATATATGCTAATGTTAATATTGTATTATATTATGTTTTGTTAGCAGTTTTTAATAGTCATGTAGTGGGAAACCACTAGTGTAAGTGCCGGTTAGCAACTTCAGGTACTTGACCAACGTGACGTCGGCTTACCACTCAGTGGTACCGGCAGTAGGTTCACCTGCTCAGAGAAGGTTCACCGCCCTCGCTCAGAGCAGGTTCACTACTCTTACTGAGTAGGTTCACCGCCCTCGCTCAGAGCAGGTTCACTACTCTTACTGAGTGGTTCACCGGCCCTCCCCTCAG
>NW_026477578.1:0-27907 GCF_026875155.1 Cherax quadricarinatus
TGTTAACCATTGATCTTTACCTTAAAATTGAAATAGTTAAGAAAGGGGAATAAAGGGAAGGCAGAAATATATGAGTAGCGGCAGTAAATGGAAAAAGTTAGTAAGGGAAATATATAACCTCAAGAACCGATTATTTACAAGCAAAAATTGGATGTGTATATCGGGTTTGTAACTGTGTGTACTTAACTTAAATGAAAAGAAATATAAAGAAAACAGAATACATGTATTTGATGTACACAGAAACATTGTAATAAACGACTAAACCCACTTCAAGATTTGGCGGTGATTCGAAATGGAGACTAACAACAGTGTGTTAATTATTACTTCTTCTACTGCACACTGACGGCTATATTAGGTTTGACAAACTATTTCTGTTGATATCTACAGGCGGTTTTAGTTGATCGAGAAACAACGTGAATTTTAAAAGCTGAAGTTTCAGTAGCATAAAGTTTGGTGATAATTGTGGTTTGTAAGTCAGTAGTACTACACTAACGCTTTCCAGAAATAAAGAAAACTCACTTTCCGGGTCAAATGTACCTGGAACTGCATGCGATGGCTAAACTAATAAAATAACAACGGTTTCAGGTCCTGTACGGGAGTCGTCACATAACCGGGCCAACAACTATTCTTATGACCGTGTAAAAATTTACAGTTACCACACCAGTAAAGGGCCCCAGTAGACATGATCTAAACATCCATCATCAAACTGATGTGACAGATAATGCAAGCAGGAAAAAAACACACTTCTGTAGAATCATATTATGAGGAATGTATTGACAATGGAACAGAAGACATGACTGAAAAAATACACTTTTAGTCAGATATTTGTAAAACAAAATTATCCAATATATTTTTTACACATTTTTTAATCTACTCTGAACATTTCCTACTCAGTTAAATAAAGAATATTACTTCATTAGAGTGAACTAGTTATCAGTTGTAAAAACATTTTGAACGTTATGTTTGACTTAGAATTATTAAAGTGCTTTACCGAACCAAGATACAATGTTCTTTGATTACAAATGTTCAATAATTAAGCTTATCAACGGGTTTTATACAATATACATCAAAATTCTCGATATGTTCCGGTTTTACTATCATTCCTAAAAAATGTTGGCATGATTTCTAGGGGGATCCTTCTGGCCAATGCAAGTTTGAGGAGAAGACGACTTCATTCGAATTAATAACCCGGATATTATGGAAATAACAGAGACACCTTGACAAGCTTATTTCCAGTGGAGTCATTTGATTCATGAGGCTGGAAGCTACTACGTTATGCTTCCTTCCAGATACTGATAAATGTGAGCCGAGGACACTGTCATTGAAGTTACGAGCTCGCACACTCAAGGTGCTGAGGAAGATCCCACAGGTTGGGTCAGAATTACGATACTGTGACTGTGGTATGCAAAGAGTACGTAACCTTTATTCGGCGCATGTACACACCCTCATTTACAGGCTATCTCCCCCAACCAGCGAACCAGGTTGCTAAGAGTTGATGATGGGGCCCCGTCGTTCAACTAGTGACCAGGTTCTAGCCAATAAGAAGATGGTTTTGGCAATCGCAGAGGTTATGTGGGTACCGCTCTCCTGTCTGCCCTTGTCATTCCCATTCTAGAGCTGGTTGAAGCACGGTCTGCTATCTTGTGGCTTCTATTCTGCCTTGCTTACCGTGGAGTGCACTATACTATCACTGTACATAGTGTACATATTGCTGTTCTAAATTGTGAAGGATAAATATAAGTCTAAACTTTTTCTGCTGTGTTTATTTTGCCCCATTACACCCGGGATAACAGGCCATTTGGGAAACCTGGGTTGTAATATGGTAGCCTGTCCGAGAGCTGGAGCGGACTTAGAGAAACGGTTGGCTTAGGGTGAAGCTCGTAGCAGGAACATTGTGCAGCTTGCTGTCTGGCATTGCTTTACAAATTTTGGGGTGTCAGTTTTGTTATGGTCAGCCTGCTATTGTGTGATCGTTTCAACAGCTCGCTACTGCTTGTTCAGTGTGCTCGCTTCGCTACGGTCAATCTTCTAGAACAGTGTAGCTGTCTGGCATTGCTTTACACATTTTGCGTGTCAGTTGTTACTAGCCAGTTCGGAGTGGAGAATTTTGCAGTCAGCTTTGCTTGTATGCGTATTCTGCAATCGTACTGTGCATAGCTAAGCGTGTTTCTGCAAATTAACGTGTTACGTTGGGGTATTCTGGCAATCGTACTGTGCATAGCGAATAACTTATGCCACCTAGACGAGTCAGACGTCTGGTGTCGGCATATACTTTGCATAACCTACCTAAATTGTCCGTACAGCTTTGTTGGCAAATTGCTCGTTCCATTGGCATTAAATACAAACGCACTCTCACAGCTGCGCAACTGCGTTCACTGATTGCTGACAAACTTATAGAAGAGGAGATGGCACATCAGACTCCTCCCTCTATGGGAGCTAGGGCAAAAACTACTATGTCCTCGCAGGAGGAAGATGATACACCTACGGAGCAAAATGGTCAGTATAGTGCAGCTGGGTTGTCTCAAGGTGAATCAGCGTCGTTGGCACTTGAGCTGGCAAAAATCAATCTTGAGCAAACTAGGGAACAGGGAGCATTCGCAAGGGAAGAATTTGATAGGGAAAGAGAAAGGAGGCAGTTTTCGCATTCTGTAAATGATTTTAGTTTATAGATTTATAGATGGGGTTGTAAGAGAAGTAAATGCGAGGGTCTTGGCAAGAGGCGTGGAGTTAAAAGATAAAGAATCACACACAAAGTGGGAGTTGTCACAGCTGCTCTTTGCTGATGACACTGTGCTCTTGGGAGATTCTGAAGAGAAGTTGCAGAGATTGGTGGATGAATTTGGTAGGGTGTGCAAAAGAAGAAAATTAAAGGTGAATACAGGAAAGAGTAAGGTTATGAGGATAACAAAAAGATTAGGTGATGAAAGATTGAATATCAGATTGGAGGGAGAGAGTATGGAGGAGGTGAACGTATTCAGATATTTGGGAGTGGAGTGTCAGCGGATGGGTCTATGAAAGATGAGGTGAATCATAGAATTGATGAGGGAAAAAGAGTGAGTGGTGCACTTAGGAGTCTGTGGAGACAAAGAACTTTGTCCTTGGAGGCAAAGAGGGGAATGTATGAGAGTATAGTTTTACCAACGCTCTTATATGGTGTGAAGCGTGGGTGATGAATGTTGCAGCGAGGAGAAGGCTGGAGGCAGTGGAGATGTCATGTCTGGGGGCAATGTGTGGTGTGAATATAATGCAGAGAATTCGTAGTTTGGAAGTTAGGAGGAGGTGCGGGATTACCAAAACTGTTGTCCAGAGGGCTGAGGAAGGGTTGTTGAGGTGGTTTTGGACATGTAGAGAGAATGGAGCGAAACAGAATGACTTCAAGAGTGTATCAGTCTGTAGTGGAAAGGAAGGCGGGGTAGGGGTCGGTGGGAAGGGTTGAAGGGAGGGGGTAAAGGGGGTTTTTTGTGTGCGGGGGGTTGGACTTCCACGGGGCATGCGTGAGCGTGTTTGAAGGAGTGAAGGGGAGAATATGGTTTTTAATACTTGACGTGCTGTTGGAGTGTGAGCAAAGTAAATTTATGAAGGGATTCGGGGAAACCCGGCAGGGCCGGACTTGAGTCCTGGAGATGGGAAGTACAGTGCCTGCACTCTGAAGGAGGGGTGTTAAGTTGCAGTTTAAAAACTGTAGTGTAAAGCCCCCTTCGGGCAAGACTGAGGAGTGAATAGGGGGAAATTTTTTCCCTTTTTCGGGCCACCCTGCTTGGTGGGGAATCGGCCGGGTGTGATAAAAAAAAATAATAAAAAAAGCGTACAGCTTTTTCCCCCGCTTCAATGAGGCCGAACCAGAAAAATTTTTTCGAAAGTTTCGAAAATCAGGCCCGGCCTTAGGTGGCCAAACAGCATTGGGGGCATCTTTGGGTTCATCAGCTTATTGGGTAAGGAAAGGAATTTAGTCAGTATTAAATGACGCTGAATTTTCTGATTTCAAGTGTAAGACCACAGTTTTGGGGAGATTACTGTTCCCACCCAAATTTATAGAAAAATTTTTTTAAATTTAAAGCAGGGGGAGCTTGGTCAATTCCCTAGTGGACTTTGTGAGACGCAAACCAAAGCTTTTACCAGCTGGTATAAAGCAAGGGGTGTTCTCCCTTTTGAGGGCTGGACAGTTTTTCTGATTGATCCTGCTGGAGTCTGTGGGCCCAGGGGTTCGAGTCTTTCTGTAGGATCGTGCTTAACACTGCATTGGACCAGCCGGGGGGCTATACCTTCGAACAACCCTCCTTTTTCCGAGGGGTTCCGCTCTCTTTTCAACAGCCTGGAACCCTGGAGGTTCCTGGGGGTTTATTCCGGGGATAAAACGCCCCCGGGCCCCGGTCCAACCGGGCCTCCCTATGGATCAGGGCCTGATCAACCAGGCGTTACGCGGGCCGCACGCAGTCCGACGTAGGGCCACAGCCCGGCTGACCCGGGCACTGACTTTGGGTATCTGTCCAGCCCTCTCTCTTAAAGGCCACCCGGGGTTTTATTGGCAATTCCCCTATGCTTGATGGGGGCTGTTGACGTTTGGGCCCCCGGCATTATGGTTTTTTCTCTTAGTTTACCAATGGGCCCCTATTTTTTATTGGCGGCATTTTGCTCGCCTGCCCAGTCTTTTACTTTCGTAGGGATGATTTTCTTTGCAGTTTTGGGGGCCCATTTTTCCCCAAATTTTTCCAAGTGTGATTATGAATACTCTCCCCCCTGGTTCCAACGAGTAAAAGTCAAGTGCTTCCAAGCGCCCCAGTAGTTAAGGTGCTTGACAGAACTTATATGCAGTAAAGGATTCTGACACTCTCTGATCTGCGATTTCACCTCCCTTGTATGGAGATTTTAAATGTACAGCAGTTTTCCCCAGCCTAGAAGAACAAGTGATTTGAAGGATCATCTGGGTTTGGGATCTTCGTTTTAAAAAGTTTCATTACCCATCCTATCTTTTTTCTTTGCACGTGCATCGTGGCATGTTGTGATCCTTGAAAGTGAGTCCTCAGTCTTACTACTCCCAGGTCCCTTTTTATTTTTCCGCTCTTTGATGGCCGGGTCAGTGTATACTCTGTTTAGTTATTTCTCCTCCATTTTTCCAAACGGGTAGTTGGAATTTGTCTCATTAAAATTTATTTGTTTACCGTTGCCCACTGAAAACTTTGTTTATATCTTTGGAGGTTAACGCGTCCTCAGCAGAGACAGCCTATGCAGACCCTAGTACACCCGCAAAGGGATGATAGGGTTTTTGTGGTGTATATCTTTTTTATGTCTGTATGAGGAAAAAGGAATAAGTGGGGGCGAGTACGGGCCCTTGTGGAACAGAGCTTTTCACTAGGGGCAGCCTCCGATTTAACTCTTTGACCACTCTCTTTGTGTTCGATTTGTTGGAAGTTGAAGATCCATTCCCCCTTTCCCATTTATTCTTTAGCACGTTTTTTTATGGCTATTACCCATGATCGCATTTGTAAAATGTTTTTGCAAAGTCGGTATATTAAATTGCATTTGATTTTTTTCCAGTGCACCCAAGGCCATGTCATGTGATCCATAGTTGTGAGAGGCAGGAGCGACCTCCCTGAACCCATGTTCCCTGGTTTGTGCAGATTTTGGGAACCCAGGTGATTTGCAATTGCTTCTTGCACTCTTTCAAAGATTTTATGATGTGGGATGTCAGAGCTATTGGCTATAGTTCTTACTAATGCTTTGCCCCACCTTTATGGAGTGGGGCTATATCCTTTTTTTAGTGACGTGGAATTTCCCCCATGTCCAAGCTCCTCCTAGTGTATTGGGGGGCACGCGAGGGGGGGTTTTTGCATTTCTTAATGAAAACAGGTTCCACGAGTCGGGGCCCGGGGCTGAGTGCATGGCCCCAGTTGTCAAGGGTTTTTTTCGAAATCTTCGGATTGGGGTAATGTGGGAAAATTGGAAAAATTTATGGGGGTTTTTGAGGCTCTTTCATGAAGAAATCATTTGGGCGTCGATCTCAGCCCGTTTAAAGTGGTTCCCCAAAACCAGAGTGTACGGGGGATTTCAATATTTCATCATTTCCTTGTTTCGTCTGTGTAAGTCCATCTGTCTGAGTAGGGCCCGAACTAGATGTGGTATTGCTTGTTTTTGATTAAAAAGAAATTTTTTAAATTTTTCTTTCAATTTCATAATAGCTTTAAGCTCCCCCTGCCTCCCCGGGTTTCCCTTAAAAGAGTCATTTAGCTTAAGTTCGTAATTTCCATTCCCCGGGTCAGCGCCCCCTTTTCGTGTATCAGATATTTAGCACCCCTGAGGAGTCGTGACTTTCTCGTCTTCTGTAGAGGGGGGTCTTTTTCTTCCCGTTTACTCCCGCTCTTCTTCTTTTTTAGGGGAATAGCCTGAACACGTCGGTACCAGGAAGTTGATCCTTTCAAGGGATTGGTTTTGGGTCCCTGTCATTAAGACATTTCCCATCATGTTTCGTTTTGGAATGTTTACCTGGTCCCCGTTGATTTTTCTTGTTTTTGAAATTGTATTTTTTTGGGAAGACACCTTTAAGGGACATGCATTCTGTTGTTCGGACCCCTATCTGTACGTCTGGACTGATTAGATTGTGATCGGAATTAGTTGTTTTTTTATGTTCTTTGTCTTATCGGTCCCCTTATTTGTGAAAATAAGGCAAGTGTGTTTTCAGTCTTTTTGGTCCACATTGCTGGCTTAGGTTTTTTTTCCAGAGACTTTAGTAGCTCATGTGTGTGACCTTTTATCTGCGCTACCTCCGGGGGGTTTTCATTATAAAAATTATTTTCTACATTTTTCCATTTTGTATGCCTTAGGTTAAATCACCAAGCAGTAAGATGTTTGGGGATGGGTGGAAGGTTTTCCAAAAGTAATCGATTTTTTAGTAGTGTTCCTTTAACTGTTGGGGGGGTTGCTTGGTGGCTTGTAAAACCCCAATGAAGGTTTTGGTTCTCGATCTTTTTTTGATAGAACTTAACTACCTCATTTGTGGGTTCAGAACTCCGTCCATACGGGACTTTTGACTACAGGCCAACCCCCCCTTTTTGCCTGTTTTTTCTGTGCATCAAAAAAATTGTAACCACTTATCCATATTTCACTGTCAAAGGATCTTTTGTGTGATTCCCCTTTTGGGGCTGCAAACATTGCATTAACTCCACTAAAGTCACTGATAAAAGGTATTTTTTTGTTGGTGGGGGGCTTAAGGCCCCGTATATTGCAAATATGAACGAGGGTTTATTTGTGTTTTTGGGGGGATTTTGTTTTTGGCATCATAGTTGAATTCTGGAGGGCCCTGGGTGGCCACTGGCTGCGCCTCCAGCCAAAAAAGGCTCCAAGGTGGGGACTATTTTTGTTATTTCCTTCCATTTTCTTTTTTTGTTTTTGCCACTAAAAAAAACACCTGGAGTTGGGTTGTGAGCTACTATTGTTTGTCTTTTGGGGTCGTCCTCCTGGTCCCTTTTAGATGGTTGCAGGGCACTCGATGTTGTAACACTGCTTCTGGAGGGCCCAGGGAAATGGAATTTTTGGGTGAAAGAAAGTACAGGAAGATGAACGACACTCCTTAACAGGAGGTCGCTACATTTTTTGGGGTGGTAAATTTTATGTCCCCTTTTTTTTTTCCCCGTTATTCCATGCTTCAGATGCCCCAAGCTAATATTTGCACAATTTCACCCTTTTGGGTTTAGAATTTTTTGGGAGGGGTGTTTTCAAATTTTTGCAGGGGTTTGGGACTGCACTATAATCCCCAGTATCCAAGCCCCGGGCCACCCCCCTCCTGGATTTTATCTACTTTTCCCCAAATAGAGGAAGGAGGAGCCCTTCCCATTGACTGGGGCCACGGTTTTTCAATGGTTGTTATTTATGTTTTTGTGGTGGTTTGGGTAGTGTCCCCAGGGGAAATCTGGGGGGAGTAAGGCTGGGGGCTGGGTCTGGGGCAGCACTGGGGCTGGGGGGTGGGGCTGGGGCTGGGCCCGCACCGACTGAGGGTATTGGTGCTATGCCTGGGGGATGGGGCTGCTTAGCACCATGTGGGTGACTGGTAGTTTTTGAGTCATTTTTGGGTATGGAATTCTGCATTTTTTGCACTATCCTTTTTTCCAATTTTTTATATATTTTTTGGGAGCTTCCCAAAGGTCATCCTTGTTTTCTTGTTATTTTTTTCTTTATTACTCTCCTTTTCCTTTCTGAACCGCCCAAAGTTCTCATCTTTATTCACAACCAAACACCTTTTCTAGTTCAAGGTCATTTTTTTAGGCTGTATTTGTCTAGTACAAAAATATGGTGTTTGGAAGAGCATAGGTTGCATGTGAGAGAGATCGTAACCTTGGAGGATGAAGGCCGCCGGGGGGAGAACGTCTACGTCAGCCAAATAGTCACCCGGGGAGCCCCGCTTTAACATATGGTCCACCCGGGAGGCAAATACTCATGGGGCACTCGACAACAGTATCCAGAGAGACACCAGCCGAACGACACCATTTGCAACGTCAGCAGGGAGTAAAGGGCAAGCCTGTCGCTGCTTCCCCTGCAAAAAAGTGGTCACATCCGTTCCAACTGCCCCCATAAACCCCAACCATTGGGAAAATCTCTAATTCCCCAGTAACATGTTCCTGAGAAGTAAAAAAGGTATGGCCCCCTTTTTATTGCACGAGTCTTTTTTCCCTTCAGGAAAACTCAGAAACAATGAAGTAAAGACCTTTTGAGATACTGGAGTATATTTCTCACTTGTAAGAGAAGGAAAATTACCCCTTTCAGAGAACACTTCGTTGAATTCCTGTTTTATTGGAAGCATTTGGAGGAGCTATATATTCTGTTCCTTTGCATAAAGTTTATGTACAGTGCAAATATTACACTGGGTACTTGACTGTAGGTGTCTCAAAAGGATTTCCTAAGAAAGATGCCATGTTATTACTGGGTAATAACATTACTACTGTTAGTTCGTGTCCTGAACCTATAATGATTAATTCTTCTCCGGTGTTGGCCATAACTCGGGCAACATCCCAAGGGTTGTCTGGCGAGAATGTTGACCTATCCTTGGACGACTCCGATCTCGGAATAGCCACATTGTTTTACGAGGAAAACTGCCAGAGCCTCGTAGATAAAGTGAACAGACCCCGATCAACCCTTCCTATTCCCGGGTTGCAGGATTGCCAGATGTCTTTTTTCCATGCCCGAGGGACTGTCCTTCCGGGAAGAACAACAAAAGGGACCCTTTTTTAAAATGCGCTTTTCAGGCAGCCATGGGTAAATTTCCCTCTTTGGGTCATCCGGGTCAAGTATGAAGTTAAAAACTATTTGATCTGCACTGAGACTGGTAAGGAGATAGAGGGCCGGCAATTGTATGACAGGTTTAGTGGTTCCAACCAAGTTTAGACCTCAAATATTAAATATAGCTCATAATACTCATTAGGAGGCACTTGGGAATTAAAAAACCTTGTATAGAATCACAAAAGAATTTTTATTGGCCAAAATTAAAGAAAGATGTGAAGAATATTTTAGGTGTTGCCGAGAATGTCAGCAAGTAGGGAAACCTGGACATTCCATTAAAACCTGCACTCCTCCAACCTATACCTGCTGATGGAGAACCTTTGCAGATTTAATTAGATTGTGTAGGTCCACAACCTAGGTCAAAGTCTGGAAAACAATATTTATTTACGATTAGGATAAAGTAACCAGATACCCTGAAGCAATTCCCATGCGTAGTATTAATATTAAAGCTATTCTCAAATTTTTAAAAACCAAATTCATTTCTTGTTTTGGCATTCCTAAAACTATTCAAGGTGATCAAGGTACTAACTTTACGCCAAAGCATTTAGGGAAGTATTAACTAGGCTAGGATAATCCACAACTTATCCACTGCCTATCATCCTCAGTCCAAGGCGCCTTAGAAAGATTCCATCAGACTTTAAAAACAATGATGAGAACTTTTTGCATGCACTTTCCTACAGACTGGATGAAATCACTACCTTTGTTGCTGTTCTCAGTACGAGAGACGGTGCAAGAGCACAGGGTAAAAGTCCGTTTGAGCTGATCTTTGGGCACAATGTACGGGGTCCTCTTCTAGTGCTCAAAGAAGGATGGATGGGAGAAGACGTTAGCTCAACACTCTACAACCCGCCCTTCAGGTTTGGGCAGGTGGCACGTCAGTTAGCCAAGGCTAACCAAGGACAGCTCAAAGATGAAATAGAGGTATAAAAGAAGTGCACAATTCCGCTCCTTCCATCCAGGAGACAAGGTTTTGGTGCAGGAACCTATCCCTGGCCACACCTTGAAAGCTAGATTTACGGGACCTATGCAGATTGTAACAGATTATCTGATGTAAATTATGTGGAAAGCTCCCTTGATAAGACCCAAAAACTAAAACTTACCACATTAATCATTAAAATATTTCCCATACACCAGATAGTCCCAGTAATTGACTCTGTCCTCTACCTCTGAGGACGACTCTAAATCTTTGCACTCTATCTCTGAAATTAAATTAAACTTTCAAATTCTGTCCTCCTCAAGGATCCTACCCTTTAAATGGAGGGATTATCTGAAATGCAAGCAACAAATTTAACGGAGCTTTAAAAGTCATATCCTAATATTTTTTCGGATGTGCCGAAAAAATGTACGTTAGGTTACATGATGTAGATGTGGGAAACCTAAACCAATTAAACTCTCTCCCTACAGAGCTAATCCTGAAAAGAAAAGGGCTACTTCAGCAGGAAGTAGAATTTTTGTTAAAGCATGATTTAGTGGAGGAGTCATCTAGTCCATGGGCTTCACCGTGCATCCTTGTGAAGAAGGCTGATGGAGGATTTCGTATGTGTACAGACTACCGTAAAGTGAACGAGGTCACAATTACAGAATGCTTACCCTCTTCCTCGTCTGGATGACGTAATTGACTTTGGGGTAAGGCTACTTTTGTGTCCAAGTTAGATCTCCTTTTAAAGGCTACTATCAGGGACCTTTGACGGATAAGGCGAAGGAAATCTCTGCCTTCGTAAACCTGGAGGTCATCAATACACATTTTCCCCCTCGGAATGAAAAAAATTCCCCTCTTTATTCCAAAACTTATCCATCAGGCTATTAAAGGACTTGAAGGCACGGCAGCGTACCTAGATGATATTGTTGTGGTGTCTGATACTTGGGATGAACACCTACTTAGACTTAAAGCTCTTTTTGAGACCTTTAAGAGTTCCCATTAACAGTTAATTTTTCTAAATCTTCCTTTTGGCCAGGCCACTATCACTTTTCTAGGCCATGAAGTCGGTAGTGGTAAAGTTGCTCCTAAACTTGCTAAAGTTCTTTCTATTAAAGATTATCCAGTTCCTCATGATAGGAAATCTCTTCAACGTTTCCTAGGCATGATAGGATTTTACAGAAGATTCTGTAAGAATTTCTCAGATATTGTAGCCTCTCTTACCAGTCACAAAGTTCCCTTTAATTGGACCTCAGACTGTAACCACTGCTTTAATAAAGCAAAAAGATTATTGTGTACTAAACACCCATTCTCTTGTCTCCAAAAGACTTCTCCAAACCTTTTTTCATTACAGGTTGATGCTTGTGAGTCTGGGGCTGGGGCAGTACTATTTTAAATCGGGAACAAGGAGTTGCAGCCTGTAGCATATTTTCAGCCAAGTTCCAGCCACATCAGAGGGCTTACTCTACCATTGAAAAAGAAGCTCTGCGCTGGTACTGGCTTTGGAGCATTTCGATGTTTATGTGGGCCAGACATCACAGGTGGTCACAGTCTACAGTGATCACAATCCTCTAATATATCTCCAAGCCATGAAGAACCACAACACAAAAGGGTTATGCGCTGGACGCTAAGGCTGCAGCCCTATAATATTTCCATTAAATAAAATTTCCGGCAAAGAAAATATGTTGGCAGACTCGTTATCCCAGAGTCTAAAATTTTTATTTATTTAGGTTAGGATGTTATTGTGGTAACCCCTTTTCACGCTCTTTTTTTTATCCCCTGGTGTGGGTTTTTTTTTAGTGAGGGGAATGCGGGCTACCGTCCGCCTGTATCTTGGACCTATGCTAGCCTGTCTGACTGCTGTCTCACTCTAAAATTTAGGGTTTGGCTTTTGGTCACGAGAAAAGCGAGCTCTATCTAAGAGTTGGATGGTGGAGAGGAAAGGCGGTCCCATTATTTTGTGCCATGGCGGCACGTTACCACTGGGAGGTGGCAGCCTAATCCTGTGCCCTTCTCGGGTGGGGGTGTGGCAGCAAAGAGTAAGTAACCTTTATTTGGCGCATGTACACACCCCATTTACAGGCTATCTCCCCCAACCAGCGAACCAGGTTGTTAAGAGTTGATGATGGGGCCCCGTCGTTCAACTAGTGACCAGGTCAGCCATAAGAAAAACGGTTTTGGCAATCGCAGAGGTTATGTGGGTACCACTCTCCTGTCTGCCCTTGTCATTCCCATTCTAGAGCTGGTTGAAGAACGGTCTGCTATCTTGTGGCTTCTATTTCTGACTTGCTTACCGTGGAGTGCACTATACTTATCACTGTACATAGTGTACATATTGCTGTTCTAAATTGGTGAAGGATAATATAAGTTTTAACTTTTTCTGCTGTGTTTATTTTGCTCCCATTACACCCGGGATAACAGGCCATTTGGAATCCTGGGTTGTAATAGTGACTTTATCAAAAGGTGTATGGAAGACTGTGGCATATATTGACAGGTAAATAATTTGTGCTTGTCTCACCTTTTGGTCTGCCTATCATGGGCTTACAATACCTGAGTGAAACTCCATATCACATATTCCTGCTGGTGGCTGTCCTACACCCCTCCAGCGTCGATGATCACAGGGTATATATAATAAACAGCATATATAAACACAGTATATTTATATAATCGAAGATATGCAGAAAAAATAAACAGAGTATTGGAAGTACTGAATATACAGCAATAATACCAGACAACAACCTTACTAAGCTTGCAGCATCCTTACATAGTGTGCACCAACCTAACAAAGCTTACAGCAGCCTTACAAAATTTGCAGAAATCTTACAAAGCTTGCAGCAACCTCACAAAGCTGCCAGTAACCTCACAAAGCTGCCAGTAACCTTACAAAGCCTGCAGGACTGTGACTACGAGGGTAAGGTACAGAGCAGATCACTGTGTCTCGTCAAGGTACAGAGCAGATCACTGTGACTCGTCAAGGTACACAGCAGATCACTGTGACTCGTCAAGGTACACAGCAGATCACTGTGACTCGTCAAGGTACACAGCAGATCACTGTGACTGGTCAAGAGACACAGCAGATCACTGTGACTCGTCAAGGTACACACAAGATCACTGTGACTCGTCAAGGTACACACAAGATCACTGTGACTCGTCAAGGTACACACAAGAAACACTGGGCTCGTCAAGGTACAAAAGCAGATCACTGTGACTCCGTCAAGGTACAAGCGATCACTGGACTGGCAAGGTACACAGCAGATCACTGTGACTGGGAAGGGACACGCAGATCACTGACCCTCAAGGGACACGGATCACTTGACCCGTCAAGGTACCAGCATGCCTGTGACTCGTCAAGGGAACAGTAGGGCAAGTGACTCGTAAAGGTACAGAGGGCCCTAAATCAAGAACACAGGTCACCGGACCGTCAAGGAACACAGCAAGCCACCGTGACCGTCAAGGGACACAGCAATACTGTGACTCGTCAAGGACCGATCTTTACATTCGGATTAATCCTTAACCTTTTTATCTTTTTTTCCATTTTTTTAAAAAAACCTATTCAATTTTATTTAAAAATTCAAATTCAAAAAATCTATTATTTTCCCTTTTTTAAAAAACCCTTCTAATTCCTTTTTTCATTTCCCCCCAAAAAATTTTTCCAACCAAAAAATTTAAAAAAAAATTTTTTCAAATTTTAAACCCTCCTTAACCCCCAAAATCCTTTCAAAAAATGTCAAATTTTTAAACTCACTTTTCTAATAAACCCAATATTATTAATCCAACCCCACTTTTTTCGGGCCCCAAAAATTTTTTTTTACGAACCCCCAAAAACCCTTTTAAAAAACCCGCCCTTTTCTTCAAAACCCAAAATTTCCTTCTCTCAATCCCAAAATCCTTCCTTCAAAAACACAAATACTATCTCCCACTTCCCTTTTCCCCTTTCCCTTTTTTTTTCAAATAAACCAATCATTTATTAAAACGAGTTTTTCAACCCCTCACTTCCCCCCTATCCCCTTTTCACTTATCGTAATTTTCCTATCAATTTTTCAAAAACAATCCCTAATTCCTTTCCCCTATTTCCCCAAAAAAAAAGGCCCCTTCCTCAATCCCCAAAACCCTTTATCTCAATCCAACGGAAGGAAACCCCCTTCAATCATTTTCCATTTGCTCCCAAAAATCCCTTTTATTTTCTTTCCCCCTTTTTTTCTTTTTTTTAAATTTTTCCAGTTTCTTTCCCGGGGGAGCCCTTACCCACTATATCCTTAAATTTTGCTGTCAAGTTAGTTTCTCCACAACCCTTGGGAAAAAAAATTGCCATAATCCCCCCGTTGAGTCAACCCGTTGGGAAAAAACTTTCTGTTTGCACAGGCCCCTTCAAAGGGCCTTTTTAGTTTATAATCCATTGCTACCAAAGTAAACAGGAAAAAAATTTAATTTAAAAGAAAGTAAGCCATTTCTTTACTAACCTTCGGAAAAATTTCCCCAAGAAAACCAACGTTCCTTTTAAACCCTGAGGAAAAAATTTTCAAAAATGGGGGGTTTTTTAGGGGGGAAACCTAACCACTTTTAATTTTCCCACCTTTGGGGAAAAGCCCCCCATATTCCCTGAAGGGGTTTTTTACCTTTTGGAAAAATTGATTTTCCAGGTAGGGGGGGGGACAAACCCCAAATTAAAAAAAAATTTTTAAAAAATTATTACCCTACCCTTACCCCTTTCACAAATTTTTTAAAAATTTTAAAAAAAAAAGGATTTTTTTTTTTTCCCTGAACCCTTGGAACCCCAAAAAAGGGGGAAATTGGCGCCCATTTGTTTTTAGGAATTTAAAGCAAAAAATTTCCCAAACTTCCCACTCCCTTTTGGGTGTTTTTTTTTACAACATGGAGATAAAAAAGTCTTTTAAACCCCGGGATTTGTTACAAGGTTTTGGAAGTCCCTTTCACGAGGCACCCGAGCAACTGCATTCACACTCCTACAGGGCATATCACTTCCCCATATGGCGTTTGGGTTTCGATCCTCCCCCATCCGTTCTCAAAAGGTATACTAATATCTTAGAGGCTCATAGGTAATGCCTTATGTGTCTTAGATACTAATCTCATTTTAAAAACGGGGGAAAACACACTTTTAAAAGACTTGAGTAGTATTGGGAAGCTTGAAGAAGCCAATTTTAAAAATTAAACGTCCCAAATGTCAATTTTTTAGATAAAATTAAGTTTCTTGGTCACGTAGTCATCCTAGAGGGGGTTTCGACGACCCCAAAAAAAAGTAAATGCAGTACAAATTTTTCCCAAAACCCAAAACTCATGAGTTGTAAGATCCTTTTGGGCTTACATGTTTTTTAAAAATCTTTTATTGCCAAATTTTTTTTTCCATAGCTGCTCCTCTACTAGTTTCTTAAGATTGATGCTCCCTTTTGTTTTACCTTCCGTCAAGAAAGAGCATTCCAAACCCCAAAAAAAAGCTAACATCGCTCCAATTTTTAAATTTCAAAATTTTTTCTAAGCCCTTCTATTGGCATGATGCTAGTTCTATTTGGGATAGGTTTGCCGTACTAGCTCAGAAACTGATGGCAAATAAACGCAGTTGCATTTGCTAGCCGAGTCCTTACGAAGGCTGAACGTAATTAACAGAACTGACAAGAACTTTAGCAATGTTGGTCTTTAAAACACTTCCGAGACATTTTATCATTTTCCCTTTTTCATTTTGACAGACCACGCCCACTGATATCTTTATTCCAAACAAACAACCTACTGGGAAGGGAGCCAGATGGGAAATTGACCTCCAAAGTTCAATCCGACCTTTGAACACTTCCTGGCAATCAAATGTAGTCGCAGTGCCTTATCGCGACATGTTTTGTAAAGTAACTGCACCCACATTTTATGCGAAGTTAAAGAATGCTCAAAAAACAAACCCAGTGGTCGGTGCCCAAAGATCTTATTCTGATGTGAAAACCCCAGCACCCATCAGTGACTTTGTCATGAACCAAGAATTACGTATCGAACAGCCGAGTTGGGTACTCCAGCAGAAGGTTTACCAGTTAGAATCCCTCACAGTGAATGTAAACCTTACAGCTAGTTCACGATGTACCAGGTGTTGCGCACCCTGGAGGATCGTTCAGTAAAACAAGCCAGATTGAAATACTTTTGGCCCGTATGGGAACTGATATTTCTGAGTATGTTAAAAAATGTAGTGTCTGCATGCAACATAAAAGGGAAGCTAATGGTCCAATCCAATCCCAAATATATCCCAACCATAACGAACCTTGGGGGAAAAATTTCGCTAAATTTTTTAACTAATTTCCATTGTTCCCTCCAAGGCAACAAACATCAGTGATGGTAACCATTTTACCAGAAAAATGAGTTAGTTCCTGTTTCAGATAAGACTGCCCACAGAGCTAAAGCGTTTAAAGAACGCATTTTCTGAGGCATACCACCCCTAAGTCCTTAGGGGTAATGGAGGTGAATTTGTAATAATTTTTGAAAATTTGTGTACCTTGTACAAATCTCTAAATCCACCATTGTTCCCATCATCCTGCCAGCAATGGGTTTTGTGGAATCCAAAAAGAAAGTACTTGATGCTTAGGCCACTATCAACCCCAAAAGTGAAACTTGGGGCAAGTTTACCTGATGTGCAGGTGCTATAAAATTTGCTTACAAATGTTTCTTTAAAAAGGTTTACACCCCATTTTGCATTGTATGGGTAGTTAAAAAAGTTTTTGCCTTTTGCCACCCCCGGGAAGTAAACCCGTTCCTTTGTAAAAACCCTTTTCCAGTAACCAGTGAACCCGTAGGGGAAAACAAAACCAACCGTCCCCGTGTGAATCTTTTACTATAAAGATATTGCGCTGACCAAAGCAGGGTTTTTTAAAAACCCAAAAAACCCCGCACTGTAGACCCCTTTTGGGGACATTTAAGATAGGGACAGAGAGAGGCAGGGTCGGGGGTTTGGGGCCTTTTTCCCCCACTTTTCCAAAAAATTAAAAAAATTAACGTACTACCAAACCTAAAGGGGAAATTAATTTTCCCTTTCCCCCCTTTCCACGTTATTTCGAAAACCCACAGACAAAAAGTCCCTTTTTGAACAAGGTAAAAAACCCGGGAGGTCACTGTGAACCCCAAGGAAAACAGATCACTGTCTTCCAAGGGACACAGCAAAGGGCACCGTGGCTCAAGGTACACAGTAGGTCAAAACCGTGAAAACCCAAAGGGAACCAAAAGCAGGTCCAAACCCTATCGTCAAAAGGGTTTAAAAGGCCCGGGTCACCCCCCATCCAAGGGACACAAACAGGTAACCGGAAACCCCGCCCAAGGGGCCCAGGTCAGGCGGGGACTCGTCAAAAGTACATATTTTTTCCCCCCTTGCTCGTTCCCAAAGGGAAAACAGGGGGTACCTGTGACTAGTCAAGGTACCCCAGGGCAACCCCTACTCAAGGGACAAAAAAGGGAGGTCACCGGGACCAAGGCACACCGCAGGTCACCTGACTCTCGAACCCTACGGGACAGGTTTTCGGTTTTTCAAGGTACAAAAGGTCCCTTGACTCAAGGTAAAAACAGCAGGGCCCCCCTGGCCTCAAAAAGGTGCATAAGGGCACCTTGGAAATTTTTTTAAGGGAAAAAAACAGCAGGTTTACCGGACTTCGTTTTAAGGGGTTTTTAAAAAGGTGACCGTGACCCCCGTCAAGGCCTTTCAAAACAGGCACGGGGACCTTTAAGGTACACAAACAGGTCACTATGACTCAAGCTACACAGGGCACCGTGACCCCAAGGAAAACAGGGCACCGAGATTCCCCTCAAGGTACACAGCAGGGCCAAACCCTGACTCGTCAAGGGGCACAGCAGGGCAACGGGGAAATCGTCAAGGTACAAAAGGCACCGTGACTAATTTAAGGTACACAGGGGGCACCGTGACTCTTTAAAGGGGCACCGGGAACCGTACTCAAGGTAAAACAGTAGTCCCCGGAAATCAAAGGGGCAAAAAACAGGTCACTGTAACTCCAAGGGGAAAAAAACAGATCACCTTCCCTTCCCCAAGGGTTTAAAAGGGCCCCCGGGGACTCAAGGGGACACAGCTGACACAGTGAACTCCCAAAGGAACAAAAAGGTGACCCGTAAACTCCCCAAGGTAAAAAAACATTTAACCTGTGACTTTGCAAGGTAAAAAACAGTTCCCGTGGGTCAAGGGACACAGGTCCCGTGAAACAAAGTAAAACGCACGTCACGTGACTCGTCAAGGTAAACCCGATCACCGTGACTCGTCAAGGAAAGCAGGGAGGTCCCCCTTGACCCCAAATACACAGCAGTCACCGTGACTCTGGGAAGGGGACACAAACAAAGGGCAAACCCTGGGGTTCAAGGTACACAGCAGGTCCCGGACTCGTCAAGGTACAGTCAACCCCTGACCCCAAGGTATTCAACAGGGCAAAGTAAATCGTCAAGATACACAGTTCACCGTGACTTTGTCAAGGGACATAGCAGGGCACTGTACTCGTGAAAAGGGGGATCAAACAAAGGGCACTGTGACTGTCAATCTACACAAGTAACCTTGACTAAAGGTACACAACAGGTCACCGTGACTCGTCAAGGTACACAGCAGGTTACTGTGATTCAAGGTACACAGCAGGTTACCGTGACTCAACGTACACAGCAGGTCACCCTGACTCGTCATGGTACGTAGGTCACCGTGATTCGTCAAGGTACACAGCAGGTCACCGTGACTCGTCAAGGTATACAGGTGGCCGTGACTCGTCAAGGCACACAGCAGGTCACCGTGACTCGTCAAGGTACACAGCAGGTCACTGTGACTCTTTAAGCTAGACAGGTCACCGTGACTCAAGGTACACAGGTCACCGTGACTCGTCAAGGTACACAGATCACCGTGACTTGTCAAGGTACACAGCAGGTCACCGGACTCGTCAAGGTACACAGGTCACCGTGGCTCAAGGTACACAGCAGGTCACCGTGACTCAAAGTACACAGGTCGCCGTGACTAGTCAAAGTACAGAGGTCACCGTGACTCTAGGTACACAGCAGGTCACTGTGACTCGTCAAGGTACACAGATCACTGTGGCTCGTAAAGCTACACAGGTCACCTGACTCAAGGTACACAGGTCACCGTGACTCGTCAAGGTACATAGGTCACCGTGACTCTTCAAGGTACACAGCAGGTCACCGTGACTCGTCAAGGTACACAGGTCACCGTGGCTCAAGGTACACAGCAGGTCACCGTGACTCAAAGTACAGAGGTCACCGTGACTAGTCAAGGTACACAGGTCACCGTGACTCTAGGTACACAGCAGGTCACTGTGACTCGTCAAGGCACACAGCAGATCACCTTGACTCGTCAAGGTACACAGCAGGTCACCGTGGCTCGTCAAGGTACTCAGGTCACCGTGACTCAAGGTTTACACCAGGTCACTGTGACTCCTCAAGGTACACAGTAGGTCTTTGTGACTCAAGGTACACAGCAGGTCACTGTGACTCAAGGTACACAGATCACTGTGTCTCAAGGTACACAGGTCACCGTGACTCGTCAAGGTACATAGATCTCTGTGACTCGTCAAGGTACATAGCAGGTCACCGTGACTAGTCAAGGTACACAGGTCACCGTGACTAGTCAAGGTACTCATGTCACCGTGACTCAAGGTACCCAGCAGGTCACGTGATTCAAGGTACACAGCAGGTCACTGTGACTCGTCAAGGCACACAGCAGGTCACCGTGACTCATCAAGGTACACAGATCACTGTGACTCGTAAAGCTACACAGGTCACCGTGACTCAAGGTACACAGCAGGTCACTGTGACTCGTCAAGGTACACAGTAGGTATTTGTGACTCAAGGTACACAGCAGGTCACTGTGACTCAAGGTACACAGCTGGTCACTGTGTCTCAAGGTACACAGCAGGTCACCGTGACTCAAGGTACACAGCAGGTCACCGTGACACGTCTATGTACACAGGTCACCGTGACTCGTCAAGGTACACAGATCTCTGTGACTAGTCAAGGTACACAGGTCACCGTGACTCGTCAAGGCATACAGGTGACCGTGACTCGTCAAGGCACACAGCAAGTCACCGTGACTCGTCAATTTATATAGCAGGTCACTGTGACTCGTCAAGCTACACAGCAGGTCACCGTGACTCAAGGTACACAGCAGGTCACCATGACTCGTCATGGTACAGAGCAGGTTAGCGTGACTCGTCAAGGTACACAGGTCACCGTGGCTCAAGGTACACAGCAGGTCACCGTTACTCAAGGTAACCAGGTCACCGTGACTGGTCAAGGTACACAGCAGGTCACCGTGACTCAAGGTACACAGCAGGTCGCGTGACTAGTCAAGGTACACAGGTCACGGTGACTCGTCAAGGTACACAGCAGGTCACCTTGACTCTAGGTACACAGGCCACTGTGACTTGTCAAGGCACACAGCAGGTCACCGTCACTCGTGAAGGTACACAGGTCACCGTGACTCAAGGTACACAGCAGGTCACTTTGACTCGTCAAGGTACACAGTAGGTCACCGTGACTCAAGGTACACAGGTCACTGTGACTCAAGGTACACAGATCACTATGTGTCAAGGTACACAGGTCACCGTGACTCAAGGTACACAGCAGGTCACTGTGACACGTCAAGGAACACACGTCACCGTGACTCGTCAAGGTACACAGATCACTGTGACTCGTCAAGGTACACAGCATGTCACTGTGACTCGTCAAGGTACACAGGTCACCGTGACTCGTCTAGGTACACAGACCACTGTGACTAGCCAAAGCACACAGCAGGTCACCGTGACTCGTGAAGGTGCTCAGCAGGTTACTGTGACTCGTCAAGGTACACCAGTTTACTTTGACCCAAGGTGCACAGCAGGTCACCGTGACCCAAGGTGCACAACAGGTCACCGTGACTCGTCAAGTTACACTGTAGGTCACCGTGACTCAAGGTACACAGCAGGTCACCGTGACTCGTCAAGGTACACAAAAGGTCACCGTGACTCGTCAAGGTACAGAGGACACCATGATTAGTCAAGGTGCACAGCAGGTCACCTTGACTAGTTAAGGTGCACAGCAGGTCACCATGACTCAAGTTGTCATGTGGGTTTTCGATACGTGGATGGGTAAAAATACTCACGTAGGCTGGTAGTAAGTATAATATATATCGGGAAGTATGAGAAGCGCCAACAGCCGACCTGCCTCTCTCTGCTCCCTAACTACGACTGACTCATAGTGCCTACGGGTGAGGGTGTTTGAAATCCTGCTATGGTCAGCAGCAATATGAATACAGTCAATTATTCACACAGACGGTTGGTAGTGAGTCAACTACTGGTACACTGGTTACTGGTAACTGGTTACTAGGAACTGGTACTACTACTGAGAGCTCGGCGACGCTAGCGTATGTCGTCCCGACATACAACTAATACAAACTAGAGACTGCAGGTGTACGGCTTGGGCTGATTCTATACAATGACAAAGTACACAACAATTGAACATTATAACATACATAAGTAGGGATCAATTTGGAATGGAAGCTACATAATTGAAACTGTAAATAAAACTGTAATACAATACAAGGTATAATATAGCACAATTCATCGAATGAAACTCAACGTTGGGATCGATCTGTATTCATGTGATCTACGGATTCTGAGGAAGGAATATATACAAAGAAAGAAGTGTTTAACAGAAAGGCAGATTCGGTGCACTCAAATCTAGACTGTTAACTCTCAGAATTCGGAGAGAACGTGAACACAAAAAAAAATTTCTTGAACACTGATAAGTTGATACAGTAATTATTCATCTATACAGGTTATTTACATTTAACCCCAACTCTGCTAGGGTGAGATTGATATATGCAGAATGGGTGTCATCTCTGGGAGGATCAAACTCTGTTGCACTGGCTAACTCATGCTGTATTTGAGGCAAATCTGAATTGGAAGTAACAAATGATACTTGAGGATTTCTCAATACCTGTCGTGTACGTAGGGAATAACGACATTCAGGTTGATCGTCTGACTGTGTATCAGAGGTAGAGAGTACAGGATCAGGAGGATTGTCCAAGTCTGTCACATTAGTCTGGGTTGGAGCATCATTATCATCACATACTAACTTCATATGATCTAAATGCGATTCTTTATACTGACCAGTACTAATTTCTCTAACCTTATACTTATTACCAACTACTCGATAAGGACCAACAAACTTTTGATCAAGCTTAGGCATTGCAGACGTTTTGTTAAAGTTAGTCAGCATAACTCTCGAACCTACTTTGATTTTGGATGGCTTCGCTCGAGTGTTTGCGACTCTTGTAAATTCTGCTGTTGATTTATGAAGTGTTTCACGGATTCTTCTAAAAACACTTTGAGCTAAGCTGGTACGAGTTGCTATGAAATCATCAGGGTTGTAATTTCGTTTCGGATTAGACAGCAACTCATAAGGCAAACGTTTATCTACACCATACAATGTATAATGTGGAGTGTCACCTATAGAAACATTGTAAGCAGAATTTATAGCACACTGCACATCAGGTATAACTTCATCCCAAGTTTCACTGTTGGGATTGATAGTGGCTCTCAAGACATCAATTACTTTCTTATTGGTTCGTTCCGCTAACCCATTGCTGGCAGGATGATGAGGAACAATGGTGGATTTAGAGATCTTGTACAAGGTGCACAAATTTTCAAGAATCTCATTACAGAATTCACCTTCATTATCTGTTACTAGGGACTTAGGGGTGGTATGCCTGCAGATAATGCGTTCTTTAAACGCTTTAGCTACTGTCTCGGCAGTCTTATCTGCAATAGGAACTAACTCACAATATCTGGTGAAATGGTCTACCATAACACATAGATGTTTGTTGCCATGGAGGGAACATGGAAATTAGTTAACAAATCTAGCGCAACTCTTTCCCAAGGTTTGCTAGTGGTTGGATACACTTGGATTGGATTAGGACCATTAGCATTACCTTTATGTTGCATGCAGACACTACATTTCTTAACATACTCAGAAATATCAGTTGCCATACGAGGCCAAAAGTATTTCAATCTGGCTTGTTTTACTGAACGATCCATACCAGGGTGTGCAACACCTGGTACATCGTGAACTAGCTGTAAGGCTACATTCACTAGTGACTGTGGAATTACTAACTGGTAAACTCTTCTGCTAGGAGTACCCAACTCGGCTGCTTGATACAGTAATTCTTGGTTCATGACAAAGTCACTGATGGGTGCTGGTGGCTTCACAGTCAGAATAAGATCTTCCTGGAGCAGGAATCGAATCACACCAGACCACATGGGATCTGTTCGTTGAGCATTCTTTACAACCTCAGCACTAAATGGAGGGTCTGCAGTTACTATACTAACATGTCACGATAAGGCATCTGCAACTGCATTTGACTTGCCAGGTAAGTGTTCAAAGGTGGGATTGAACTCTTGGATAGTCAAGGTCCATCTGGCTAACCTTCCAGTAGGTTGTTTGTTCTGGAATAAAGGTATCAGTGGAGCATGGTCTGTCAAAACATGAACAGAGTACTGATAAATAATGTCTCGGAAGTGCTTTGAAGACCATACTATTGCTAAAGCTTCTTGCTCAGCTACTGTATAATTACGTTCAGCCTTCGTAAGGACTCGGCTAGCAAATGCAACTGCGTTGTACTTGCCATCGGTCTTCTGAGCTAGTACGGCACCTATGCCAATAGAACTAGCATCAGTTGTCAGATAGAAGGGTTTAGAAAAATCTGGAAATTTCAAAATTGGAGCAGATGTTAGCTTTTCTTTTAGAGTTTGGAATGCTCTTTCTTGACGGAAGGTCCAAACAAAAGGAGCATCTTTCTTAAGCAACTCAGTTAGAGGAGCAGCTATGGAAGAAAAATTGGCAATGAAAGATCTATAAAAACCTGCTAAGCCCACAAAGGATCTTACGGCATCAGCAGTTTTGGGAGTTGAAAAATTTAGTACTGCAGTTACTTTACTTTGGTCAGTCGTAACCCCTCTAGGAGTGACTACGTGACCAAGAAGCTTAATTTCTGATCTGAAAAATTGACATTTAGACAGTTTGATCTTTAAATTGGCTTCTTCAAGCTTACCAAGTACTACATCAAGTCTTTTCAAGTGTGTATCCACGTCTTTAGACATGACGATTACGTCATCTAAGTACACCATAAGTGCATTACCTATGAGACCTTAAAAGATATTAGTCAGAGCCTTGAGAACGTGTTAGGGGAGGATCGTTTTTTCCCAAAGCCCGGAGGAAGTGTAATGCCCTGTAGGAGGGGAGAATGCAGTTACTCTTGGCTGTCCTCGTGAAGAGGGTTGCCAAAACCTGAAACAAACCCGGGGTTTTGAAAAGACTTTGTTATTCCGAGTTACGAAAAAGATCACCCAGCGGGAAGGGAAGCGATCGGGGGATAGTTTTCGCATTTAACTTCCAAGTAAATCACTGGGCCCCAAAGTAACCCTTTCTTCTACTAGGATAAAGGAAAGGGAAAGTGGAAGCTCTGGGATAGTTTTCACTTTTTTAAAACTTCCAAAAAATAAATCATGAGCCCCAAAGTACCATCCTTCTTAGATACTGGGATCGGGGCGCATTCTTGATTGCTCCAAAAAGCTTTTATTTTAGAAAACGAGTGTGGAGGGTTTTCCTCTCAGGGACAAAGCTGGGGGGCTGAACGCATTGATAAATGATGATAAAAGTTGTCTATCTAACAGTAAATGCCCCAAAACGATTATTAGTCATGGGTGTAGCATTCACTATTCCCTAAGAACGACATATGGATCACTGTTTTTACGGTCGAGGAAAGAAAAATCATTTTCCTCTTTTGTGAAACTTGAAAGGGTTCCCTGAATCTCGCATTAAGGAGATCAAAAGCGTGAACAGCAGCAGGGGGTCGATAAAGTTCTTCGCAATTGATAACTTCCTCTGAAGGGGCCTTCAATAGAGCATTAACACGAGAAGAATGGCGTAAAAACCCTGCTTCAAGACTATGTCATGGCCATTGAATAAAGGTAACGCATCAAGGGAACCGAGTAAAAAAAAAGTATTCAGTGCGGGTCGGTCGTCATCGTAAAGGACTGTGGGACTGATGACGGGGCAGCGTTAGCCTGAGAGGTCTGAGTGTCGCTTCACAAAGTATCACTTGACGGTATTGAGACATAAGGGCAAAGAAGTTGCCAAAACAAAAAAGGGGAAAAAAATAATAAACAATAAAAATGTTATAAAATTTAAAAAAATTAAATAAAGAGATGCAACTAATTAGCAAAAATTAAAAAAAAAAATTTTAAAGATAAAAGCAAGAGGAGGACACCAATTTAAGGATTTTGGACAAGATAAAAAAAAATCATTAAATTTACAAGAAAAATATATTACGGGAGACTGAATTAAATGAAAAAATGAGCGGGCGTACTCTTGCTAATAAAAAAATTTAACTAAAAAAAATGTAAATCAATGAAAAAGTGTAAAATAAAACCCAAAATTGTATGCAAAAAAGGATAACGGGGAAATTTAAATATTTTCGGGAAAAAAAATAAAATGAAAAAAAAGACTCAAAAAAAAATGAACTAAAATTTTTATAATGTAAAAAAAATATCAATAAAAAGAAAATAATTCACTGCAGAACAGTGCAACAAAAAAATTTCACTGAAAAAATCACTGCAGCAAAAAAGTTACACGGGGAAAATGTGGGTTTAAATAATAAAATAAAATATGAAGAAAAAAAGATTGAACACTTTAACCTTAATTGTAAATTTGACAAAACAATTTATGATAAAGAAAAATTTACATTAGAAAAGAAATTGAAATTACACTAGAGTAATTTGTTCAAGAAATATGAAAAATATGAATAAAAAAAAAAAAGAAACAAAACTGGAAGTGTACACTTACAATGGCGGGGCACACAAAAACTTACAAGTGGCGGGGCACAACAACATATTCATTATTAATTTTTTTTAATATTTTACAACAAAATCTTGCTGTGATGATACACAAAAATTGCTGGCAAAAAAAATGGGACACAAGTCTGCAAAAGACAGGGAAGAGGCACTGCTGGCATAAGGAAAAAAGTACACAGAAAAAATGGATAATTTTTGGTACGACAAATTTGGAGAATACAAGCTGAAAGAACAAGATAAATAAAAAAAAAATTGAATTTTTTCACACGAAGTGACTGATTGGGACACACAGAAAAATACTTTCTAAAGACACGAGTGCTAAAAAAAAAAAAAAAAAATTATAAAAATGAAACACAAGAGATAGGATAACCTAAAAAAATTTTGCAAAAAAATAATGAGAAAAAGAAAACCTGAGTCTACAGAAACAAAAGGGCTTAGGTACAAAAAAATTTCACTATAAATGTTCACCCACAAAAATGTCTTTAAAGCAAAAAAAATGTCCGAAATTTCACGGGAGTTGGAGTGTAGACGGAGTGGGGGGTGAGGGGGGAAGACGTCCTGTCAGTGATGATGCCCCCACACTCCACTTTTGTCGGAAAAATCGCTTTTGGGTGAATCACAAAAGGTTTTGGGGGGGCGCTCAGCACAATCTTTTCCCCAAATTTGTGAGCCAAAACATACAGGCCCCGGTACAAGGGTGGAAAACCCCACAGGTAGATAGGTGAATAGTGGGGGGGGTGGTGGAGGGCACGAAAAAAGGGTGGCCCTGTGCGCTCTCAGTGCCATGCACTTCCACCCTCACAAGGGGGTTAAAAATCCAATGCCACGGATGGAAGCCCACTCTTACCAGCACCCAAGAAAAGGGTATATGAGAAAATACTTAGAGGAACTTGCGTGGTTTGTTCTCTTCTCAGCGGGGTTTTGGAAGTGGGCGGTGACGGGCTTACCCCGGAATGGTGACTGAAGCGTGTTCGATGCCACACATGAAGGGCAGGGTGGAGACAGGGACAGGCTGGAGGGTGGGTTTTGGGTAGGTGACTGGTTCACTTCCACAGCGGGCTTACTGACTGGCTTAAAATCCCGGGGCAACCCTTTGGGGGATTGAAACAATTAGCACCGAACAAGCCAGGAAGCTTGGGGAAAAAGGCTGCAACAGGCTTCGGCTGGAGTACACAGGGGGTGGCTGGACGGTTCATCTTGACCCGCCGGGGAACCCACAAAAATTTTTTCTAACGTCTGAAATACCCTTAAATCCCCCCCCACACCGGTGCCACCATTTGTCATGTGGGTTTTTGATTCGCGGTTTGGGGAAAAAACCACGTAAACTGGTAGAGTATTAATACGGGAAGGGGAACGCCCAAAGCCACCTCCTCTTCCCGCTCCCTATAGACTGAACATAGTGCCTAGGGTGAGGGTGTTTGAAAACCGCTATGGTGAGCAAAATGAATACAGCAATGTTCACACAGACGGTTGGTAGTGAGTCAAATACTGGTACACGGTTTTCTGGTAACTGGTTACTTGGAACGAACTATTCTGAAAAGTTCAAGCAGGGGACCCTTTTGTAGTTAAGGTACACAGAGGTCACCCTGACTCAAGGTCACAGGTCACCGTGACTAAGGTACCCCCAAGGGCACTGTGACTCAAGGTCACGGGGCACCCGACTCAAGGTACACGAAATTTACCGTGACTCACCAAGGTTTCACAGCAGGTCCGGACTCGTCAGGGACACGGCAGTGACTCGTTAAAGTACAGTTTTGGGGTATAGGACCCAACATGTATTTATAAAATAACATTTCTTGGGAAACCTAATTATATTGAATTATGGGGACTTTGCTCAAAAGCAGAAAGAAAATTTTGA
>NW_026477581.1:0-10047 GCF_026875155.1 Cherax quadricarinatus
TCGCCTCGGCTTACAAATGGGAAATTCACATGACTATGGCAATTTACGTAATCCTCCCTACTTGCCGGTCTAAATTCTTATTTTTTTCGTCGGGAAAAGAGTTCTTCCAGATTTTATCCCTCTTACTTTATTGACAATAAGAAATCTTTTCTAGATTATATTTATAATATATAGACTTGCAGGGATTTTTGTTTAAAAGATTCTCGTGAAAATAGAGAGAGACTGATGTGAAAAACTGTACCTCTACTTTGGGGAAAATTAAGCATCTTATGAGCACGCTATCCTAAAAGCGTGCTATAAATACGCTCACCTTTTCGTCTAGGGCGAAAGGTGCTCTTCCCGCTCACTCAAGAAAGTTACCAGCTTAGATTAGAGCAGGTAAAAACTTCTCTATCTATGGGAGATTAAAATATTATCTATAATTTAAATAATTTATGGAATATGAGAGTGAGAGTGTGTATTTACAGATATGACTCGTCACCCAGCTCGCAGATGCCACCTATGCGGGCGATTATACCCTCAGGATGCAGCTCACCACACTTTCTCCTGTAGTTTCTGCGGGCTATCAGTGTGTGTGGCGAATGTCACAGCTCATCGCAGGAGATGCGTGACAGGTGAGATACCCAGGTTATTGCTCTGAATTGATGTTTTCTTAAAACTGCTATTTTCAGATAATGAAATAAGTCTTTGAGCTAATAATAATTTTTTCCAACAGTTGGGGCGGGGCAATACTCCAAGCAGATGATCCGGGGGGCGGGCCAGGAAGAAAGAGGTCAGCGCTCTTTTCTTAATCAATTATTTTTATTAACAGTCAAACATTTTTAAGATATGTTTATAAAGTATCTCACTAACAAGAATAAAAATCATTTTGAGAACCGCATATATTCCATAGATTGCTTAGCTTCTCCCAGTTTTATACTTTAACAGTAACATTTTTTTAAAAGATTGCTAGAGTTATAATTAGTCTAGTATGGCTCTAAAACAAAATAATAATAAATAACTTTCTCTAATTATATTATGCAGATCAGTCTGTGTCCTCCGATGAATCTTCGACCGTAACACTCCCACAAGAGCAAGTTGAGCCGATTGCCGGTCCCAGTGGATGGAGACCAGCCGCCACAAGTGACAGCTCCTCTTCCAAGGATCATTACTACTCTTTCTTGGGTTCCCCCTCCTCTGTTAATCGAAGGTTCACTTCAGGTAAAAAAAATTTTTGTTCAGATGAGGAAGAGAGTGAAATGGGAGACGATTCCATTTCAGAGGAACCACACATTACGAGTCGGTCGGAATGTTTTCAAGGTCACTTCTGTCGAATAAAATATTCAATTCCTGCCTCTCATAAACACGACCCCATATTATTTCTTCAGTCCTTCGCAACAACATTTATGAGGCACATATTACAGTTTTTCACTGTTCTATCAGGACGAGCACTTTATGAAAATGCTCTTAGGATTTATGCCGAACTGAGCCTATATTTGCGAAGACAGTCGCTACTGGGAGAGGGAAGACAGACGTGAGCATTATTTAAACTTTCCCGCGCAAACTTGTTACACGAGTTGTATATCTCGGACTTCTTACGGTCAGGAGGGTGTACCTTAGCATGCGATTTGAAACTGAAATTTCATCGGGGCCGAGGGAATCAGGATTCATACTAGATATATAATAAGGGTTTTCATATTGTAATATGCAAAGAATGGAGTGCGTGTGATCCTAGGAGATATATAGAATATCCCACAATCTTTACGAGGGGAAAATTCAGATATATTTAACCGAGAGGAGTAAAAAATAGCTGTTTTTTCAATGTCTGCGGCATTTTTTGTCGTAGACTTGGCTGGGGTGGTATTAAAATCAGACGATATTTATCTAGATGTGTTAGCCTTCAGAAAATTTGTCAATTACATCGCGTGTGACTCTCCTGTCCAGTGGAGTTGACATCCACAAACTCGAGTCTGAAAACAAAATTTCAATATTTATTTATTGCTTAACTTCTCATGAAGGGGGACCTATCATGCTACTTTATGTCGTGGGGTAGTAATAAATATTCAATGGTAGTGAACCCTGTTATTGGTGGGAAGAATCATGATAGCTTTTTAATTCAAATATCAACTTCAAGAAATATATGAGACTTTTTCTCCAGAAAACATCACGCAATAAGCACTTTTTGCTTTGAATTGTTTTAAGTGAATTAGTGACATTGCAACTTAAAAACTCAACTTCAATCATGCGACAACCAACAAAAGTTGATTTTTCCCGAGCTGGAAGCGGTTTTGTAAATTCTCAAAATATTAACTCACTAGGGGCTACTTGCCCTCTCTACTGCCTTTTCTTTTTTTTTCGTGGATTTAGACAGCTTATCTCGTTAATAGTAAGCCGAGGGCGGTTAATTAAGGTAATAACAGTAGTCACGTAGCAATAGCTTATGGCACTATATAGTGATAGACAGATTTAGCATATAAATGATAGATATGTCCCATCGGGGGGTACAGTGTTTTGTTCTTATGTATGATAGACTTTCGTCTTTATGGGATTGGATAATAGTGAACACTCCCTGTTATCCGATTATATGACAGGAGAAGCATATAACATTTTGCCGTACAGAAGAAAAGAAGTGCAGACTTTCTGACATCAGACTTTAATACATACCAACCAAAGGTTGAGGCAATAATGACCATCTAATGCCTAAGGCTAAGTATTTAGGAGCACTCTGCAATAATTGCAATTTAAGGCAGAAAAATTCAGGTAATATATTTGCCTGTTATTATCATAAACCTATCATATGCGAATATGGCTTTGATATATTAAAGAAACCTAAGTGTCTAAAGCCCCATTCAATGTTTTATGTAAAAGGGATTTAAATTCCTCAAGTTTAGAAATTGGAGCACTACGTTTCCTGGATATGTTAGCCTTCTTGTCCGCTGGGTTGGCTTAGTTTGGTCAGGCGCACATAGCTTCAAAATCACCTGAAATTCACAGAGGCGATGATAAGTCATCTACCACCGAAAGTTGGGGATAGCTTATTACCGGCAAACAAGTGTGTACTTAAATGGATTATTGCAGCTCCCTCAGAAAGCTCGAAGAGAAGACTTTACCCCCAAAAAGAAGATTTCTACAGTTTCTCTGTCTAAGAAGCATATAGCCAAGAAGAATTCGATTCATGCTCATCTGGTTGGAGAGATAAACTGCTTGATCAAACTCTAGGAGACTATCTCCTAGTATATCTCAGCTGTGATGTAGGACTTCTGGCTGAATATTCAACTTGCATAGGTGTTTTATACAACATCTATAATCTAGATGTGTTCACTTTGTTTATCTCCCCCGGCTTTGCCTATGATGCCTTCTTAATAAAACAGTGGGAAGTGGAATTAATTACTGATCAGGAGCTTTATAACATCTTACAGTCTAATATAAGAGGCGGCTTCACTTCTGCTGTTAGGACGTGTGCTCAGGCCAATAACCAGTTCATTAATCCCCAATTTTGTGAGAAAAATTAGTAAGTAAATTTTTGCCTATACTGGGATTTTATATCTTTTATGGTTATTGCATGACTGAGGCGCTGCCCTACGCGACAAACATTCGAATAACTCTCACACGAAGAAATGGCGAGTTTTCTACGCATATGGGCAGTCTTCTCAGAAAAGAAGTCCTCAAGGACTCTATAAAAGGTTTAATGGCATTCTTATAGACACTCTAGGAATAGACCCGAAATTTAGCATCGCTACAATGGATGACTTATGTTATGTCTCTTTCACAAACAGATAAACATTAGATGATTATTCTGAGTCTGCAAACAGCTATTGGCTATCCAGTATCAAAAAACTACCCCCGTAAAATACTAAATTGTGGGGGACCATCTCCCAACGAAACTGTCCTAATATCATCTGCCTTTATTGCAGTTTTTCTTGGGATAGGTCTACAAATTGAGAAAATTCATAGCATATATGAATTCTCACAGGAAATATATTGGCGGGCTTTTTTTTGTTTGAACGAAAGTGAGGCAAAATCGCAATGTAGTAGCACTGAGTATATAAGACTGTCAGCAGATTATTTAAATTGTGATCCAATTTGTAATCGCGCAAGAACAATTGTTTAATCCATCTAAAAGTGTTGCCAACAAAACGAGCTACATAACATTGCGGGAGAATTGTATTTTTGAGAGGAGCCGGTGGATAAGTACACTATGTTTAAGAAAGCCATATGAAAGCTTGTCAGTAATAGATCCAAGTTGTGTGTTACGACGCTGGGACGCCACAGGCCATAAAACTCCAACTTACCCTTATTACTTAGGTACCAGATACTAGAACTTGCCAAATTTAAGCATGGTACCATTTTGGATATGATGTCTTAGAAAACATACCAAGAACAAATAAAACTAAATGTCTATTCAGATACCGATAGTGTCATCGCTGTTTAGAGGGCATCAAAAAACTTTACTGATGAATTCGGTAAGGAAACCATTGAGGAAATGGTTAGACACATTAATTTCACACACAGATCATCCTCTGCGTACACAATGTCTTAAAGATGGGATCTCTATGGCCTTACTTAAAAGTGAGGTGGCGGGACCAGCATTATTTGTGTGTAATAGTCTGCATTTCAAACCCAAAATGGTATAGCATGTGTACCTGCTAGCAGATAATAACAAACACTGTCGGCTGCAAAAGGAGTCCTCAGTCTGAACAAAAATTATTGTGACTCATATATAACTTTAGAAGTGTGCTGGGAATAGACGGTTAACATAACGTCCAATATAGTCATAATATAGAATATTTTGTAATGGTCAGATGACCACTATCACCACTGTAGGAAACGACGGTCTTTGCTAATGTTGATGATTAAGCGCTTTTATTAGAGATGCCATTTCACTCTGTATCCTATGGTAATCAAGATGACCAAGAGAAACATAAGTTTAAAATTATTTAAAGATAAAATCGATGACATGGTGGAGAAGACGAAGAAGCGTAATAGCAAGTACTGAAGAAGGGAGTACAGAAGAAAGAAGAGGAACTAGAGATGAGAGACAGTTGCAATCTTTGGCGGGGAAGAGAAAAAACCGTAAGAGATTTTTTTCCCAGGGTCCAGCATCGACGCGAGTGAAGGTAGATCTTTCCACGCCACTGTCGTGAGTTTCTTGCTCTTAGGAAGCTAGCTGTTTGAGGGAGAGGGGAATAAAAACATGTATTGTTAACTATATTAATATATTTGCTAGAGAGTCTTTTTTTGTTTTCACCCGTTTGAAAAATTGAGGTTATTATCCTTTTTCTCACAGATGCCCCGAGTAGCTGGTGAGAGCGGGCGATGGCGTGATAATCACACCCGATGACCTCCAAAGAAAGCACAGGCCCGCACCGCAACACTCCATCAGGAGGCCCAGTCACACCTGAATCCTTTGTAATGCCTCTCTTCCCAATGCATCAGTGTATAGAGTTTGGGGAAGTCAGTAAGTGATCATTTCTCTACTTCTGTTCCTACTGTAGTAAGAAGACTGTCTCACTATCCCCTTGGGGGATGATTAAAACATATTATAAACTCCTACCCTGTCAGCCCTAAGGTCACATTACAGGACACCCCCAGTGATCTCATATTTTTCCATGGTCATTATACCCGGATAATCCGGTTCCGTCGGGCGGCACCGGCTGCCACATCCATTGTACGACGTTCTTTAAACCAAGCAGTGTGTTGTTGTTGTTGTGAAGTATAGCAACAGTCGCGTCAGTGAGTGACGCAGCCCCGGGTGATAAGGGGGGGGGGAGCCAATAGGTAGAGTGGGTAAGTTTACCAGTACACGCTGAAAGAACTTTGTACTGTCTCTCCCAGCTATATGACGTGATAGAGTTTGGGGAGTCAAAGTGGATTCATGTTACCCTACCGTCGTAGTATTAAGTGTTGTATTACACACAAGAAATTAGCCTCTCTCACTCGTCTGTTCCCTTGGGGGATGTTTAAATCATATGAAATCTTGTACCCCTGGACGGCACTGTGAGCTTATGAAGACAACCTTTATCACATTCTTTTTCAACAATCATTATCCTGGGAATCTGCCCACTGCACACCTGAATCAGTGTGTTGTTGTACTGCCTATCCATCTGTAGTCACAGAGTGATTGAGTCTTGGGCCGGTGTCAGAAGAAGTGATCATTACCTACCTTCCTTTACTTAGTAATTACAAGAAATAAATCTCTCTATCCTGGGGGAAGATTAAACATGTATTAATAAACTTGTACCCCTGACAGACCTGTTGCTTATGTGCAGACAACCCATTAGCACATTCTTTTCCACACTAATTATACACGGAGTTCTGCACACCTGCAACACCGAACCTTGTGTTTCTACATTTATGTGCAGTATGTATTAATGCATAGGAATAAGTCTCTCTATCCCCTTGGGACCATGATTGAATCATTATTAAATCAATTAACTGTCATGCTGCACAAACCCCATCATTATGCATTTTCCTTGGGTTGTCTTTAGTCCGGCAGTGTTCCATGTAGATCGACCAATTATGTACATACTTCAGGATGTACATGTTTATAGAGGGGCACAGATATATCAGATCACTTTCTAGTTGTAGCCAATGTGAGTAAAAGTAGATGATACAAGGAGATGATGTATAGGAAGAGAGAGGTTGAAGGTTAGTAAACTAATGTAGCTGAGGGGGGGTGGGGGGGGAGCTGTTAGGGTACAGATAATAAACAAGCTTTTGGAGGATTGTGGGCTAATGAGGTAGATAGGCAAATGGGGTCGAAGAGGTTATGGGAGTAGGGTTTAATAATATGTTGTTGTTAGAGTGTTTCCAGCAGATAGCTTTGTGGTATAGGAAAGTGGGTGGCGGGAGGGAAGAGGAGCGATTGGTGGAATGTGGAAATGATGATGTGAAAGGAATAGTAAAGGGAGAAAAAGTTAGCATATGAGAAGTTTTTACAAAGTAGAAGTGATGCAAGGAGGAAGAGTATATGGAGAAAAAGAGAGAGGTTAAGAGGTAGTGGTGAAGCAATGTAAAAAGAGAGCAAATGAGAGAGTGGGTGAGATGTTATCAACAAATTTTGTTGAAAATAAGAAAAAGTTTTGGAGTGAGATTAACAAGTTAAGAAAGCCTAGAGAACAAATGGATTTGTCAGTTAAAAATAGGAGAGGAGAGTTATTAAATGGAGAGTTAGAGTATTGGGAAGATGGAGGGAATATTTTGAGGAATTGTTAAATGTTGATGAAGATAGGGAAGCTGTGATTTCGTGTATAGGACAAGGAGGAATAACATCTTGAAGGAGTGAGGAAGAGCCAGTAGTGAGTGTGGGGGAAGTTCGTGAGGCAGTAGGTAAAATGAAAGGGGGTAAGGCAGCCGGGATTGATGGGATAAGATAGAAATGTTAAAAACAGGTGTGGGATATAGTTTTGGAGTGGTTGGTGCAATTATTTTAATAAATGTATGGAAGAGGGTGAGGTACCTAGGGATTGGCAGAGAGCATGCATAGTTCCTTTGTATAAATGGCAAAGGGGATAAAAGAGAGTGCAAAATTATAGGGGGATAAGTCTGCTGAGTATACCTGGTTAAAGTGTATGGTAGAGTTATTATTGAAAGAATTAAAGTAAGACGGAGAATAGGATAGCAGATGAACAGGAGGCTTTAGGAAAGGCAGGGGGTGTGTGACCAGGTGTTTACAGTGAAACATATAAGTGAACAGTATTTAGATAAGGCTAAAGAGGTCTTTGTGGCATTTATGGATTTGGAAAAGGCGTTATGACGGGTGGATAGGGGGGCAATGTGGCAGATGTTGCAAGTGTATGGTGTAGGAGGTAGGTTACTGAAAGCAGTGAAGAGTTTTTACGAGGATAGTGAGGCTCAAGTTAGAGTATGTAGGAAAGAGGGAAATTTTTTCCAGTAAAAGTAGGCCTTAGACAAGGATGTGTGATGTCACCGTGGTTGTTTAATATATTTATAGATGGAGTTGTAAGAGAAGTAAATGTGAGGGTCTTGGCAAGAGGTGTGGAGTTAAAAGATAAAGAATCACACACAAAGTGGGAGTTGTCACAGCTGCTCTTTGCTGATGACACTGTGCTCTTGGGAGATTCTGAAGAGAAGTTGCAGAGATTGGTGGATGAATTTGGTAGGGTGTGCAAAAGAAGAAAATTAAAGGTGAATACAGGAAAGAGTAAGGTTATGAGGATAACAAAAGATTAGGTGATGAAGATTGAATATCAGATTGGAGGGAGAGAGTATGGAGGAGGTGAATGTATTCAAATATTTGGGAGTGGACGTGTCAGCGGAATGGGTTCTATGAAGATGAGGTGAATCATAGAATTGATGAGGGGAAAAGAGTGAGTGGTGCACTTAGGTGTCTGTGGAGACAAAGAACTTTGTTCCTGGAGGCAAAGAGGGGAATGTATGAGAGTATAGTTTTACAACGCTCTTATATGGGTGTGAAGCATGGGTGTATGAATGTTGCAGCGAGGAGAAGGCTGGAGGCAGTGGAGATTGTCATGTCTGAGGGCAATGTGTGGTGTGAATATAATGCAGAGAAATTCGTAGTTTGGAAGTTAGGAGGAGGTGCGGGATACCAAAACTGTTGTCCAGAGGGCTGAGGAAGGGTTGTTGAGTGGTTTCGGACATGTAGAGAGAATGGAGCGAAAACAGAATGACTTCAAAGTGTATCAGTCTGTAGTGGAAGGAAGGCGGGGTAGGGTCGGCTAGGAAAGGTTGGAGAGAGGGGTTAAAGGAGGTTTCGTGTGCAAGGGGCTTGGACTTCCAGCAGGCATGCGTGAGCGTGTTGATAGGAGTGTGAATGGAGACAAATGGTTTTTATACTTGACGTGCTGTTGGAGTGCGAGCAAAGTAAACATTTATGAAGGGGTTCAGGGAAACCGGCAGGCCGGACTTGAGTCCTGGAGATGGGAAGTTACAGTGCCTGTACTCTGAAGGAGGGTGTTAATGTTGCAGTTTAAAAACTGTAGTGTAAAGCACCTTCTGGCAAGACAGTGATGGAGTGAATGATGGTGAAAGTTTTTCTTTTTTGGGCCACCCTGCCTTAGTGGGAATCGGCCAGTGTGATAATAAAAAAAAAATATTACCATTGTGGTTCTTGTAATACCTGTCTTATTATTACCATTGTGGTTCTTTTAATACCTGTCTATTTTTACCTTGTGGTCCTTGTAATACCCGTTTTTATTTCCCTTGTGGTTCTTTTAATACCTGTCTATTATTACCATTGTGGTCCTTGTAATACCTGTCTATTATTACCATTGTGGTCCTTGTAATACCTGTCTATTATTACCATTGTGGTCCTTGTAATACCTGTCTATTATTTACCATTGTGGTCTTGTAATACCTGTTTATTATTACCATTGTGGTCCTTGTAATACCTGTCTATGTAAATCACTTATGATATGTAAACTGCTCAGTAAAACAAATCAAATTCGATGTTTAATAATAAAATATACAAGTTTTTATGTGGAAGTATTTTAAAGAAAATAAGCTAGTGTTGAAAGACCCTATTGGAATTAAGTCAAGGACCCCAGTGGAACTAAGGACCCAATGGAACTTTTTTTTTATTTTAATTAAAATCATGCACAAAAAATATGGGTACATAATCAATATATAACAGATACAGGCAGTGAACATTAATCAACTGTGACTACACAGTACTGAAGAAGCACTATATAATGACAGAACTGTCTGCTGCACCAAATCAAAACACTGCTGATATATGTACTGTGCTTCATGTGAAAGATGGTCACATAAAAAACGATTAGATACCCTACCCTGTAATGCTTACACTCTCCCCCCCCCCCGTAAAACGTGCCACTTTCACCTTAGTATACAGTGACAAATTCCCTTTCACTTATACATTTTATAAGAGCATTAAAAAATTCAGTGACAGAATATATAAACACAATCCAGCCAGCTAAAACGGCTGACACTATAATACAGGAATGTTCCCGAATATGATGGCTCACATCCACATAGAACACAATCCACACCCCAACCCTTTTTGACCCTATGGTAATAATCAATATCGTGCACGGTGGTGGTTTTTAAAGATACCCCTGACATTTAAAC
>NW_026477582.1:0-10108 GCF_026875155.1 Cherax quadricarinatus
GGGTAGGCAACCACCGACCACCAATCCTGAAGGTGAAGACGGGGGTTTAGTAACCACCACTCTGAGGATAGTCACACTCAACACGGGGTAGAGAGGCGAGATCGTTCGTCGATGGAGCTGTGTGTCCAATGAGCAAAGGCAAGAAGACTGGCGGTTATATAGGCGTCAGTGGATAAGGACGGGCAGCAGACGAGGGCATAGTCACTGGTAGGCGGGATTCCCCAGTGGAAGTAGGTCATTCCCAAAGAGATGGGTTAGTTGCAGCAGCCGTGAAGAAGGTCTTGTAGATGTCCTCTGAACCAAGATTCCATGATGTTGCAGTGTCTGACAAGTTGTGCAAGAAAGGAATAAAATACCGACAATATGATAAAGCCACTGGATGGCGAAACGTCTACAATAAAGATATCCAGATGTTGCACATGTGTCTTAACTTTCATATTTCCGGTATTTTATACCTTTCTTGCACAACTTGTCAGACACTGCAACATCATGGAATCTTGGTTCAGAGGACATCTACAAGACTTCTTCACGGCTGCTGCAACTAACCCATCTCTTTGGGAAAGGACCTACTTCCACTGGGAAACCCCGCCTACCAGTGACTATGCCCTCGTCTGCTGCCCGTCCTTATCCACTGACGCCTAATAACCGCCAGTCTTCTTGCCTTTGCTCCAGATTCTCCTCCACCCGATGCTGTGAACACTTACTCCAAGGCTGAGGGACTGATTACCTCATCTTTTGTATATAGTTCTACTGTCTTCCTATTATGTCTTAGAATCTGTATTGATAAAGCCACTGGAAGGCGAAACGTCTACAATAAAGATATCCAGATGTTGCACATGTGTCTTAACTTTCATATTGTCGGTATTTTATAATTTTCTTGCACAACATAAGAACATAAGAATGGAGGAACACTGTAGAAGGCCTACGGGCCCATGCGAGGCAGGCCCTTATCAAAACAATCTCTGCCTATGATTAGGACGGTTAGACGATGAAATCATGTGACTCCTGTGTTGTTGTTGGTTGGTTAAGTATCAACCGATACTTAATAGGTACTGTCCTGACGCTAAGATACATCAACCGATACTTAATAGGTACTGCCCTGACGCTTCATAATCGTCAGTACAGACGACGATGAATGAGTCTTTCGTCGAGTGGGAGTCATGGTGAGCAGAAATCTAAAGCCAAGACAGCAGTGCCTTAGTGTGCGCAACAAGGCCAACAGTTATTTTACAGCTCTATACATCAATAGTGAGGCCTCATTTAGATTATGCTGCTCAGTTTTGGTCCCCTTACTACAGGATGGATATAGACTCATTAGAGAACATACAGAGAAGAATGACTAAAATGATTTACTGTGTAAGGAACCAACCGTATGTTAGGTAAGACACATATGCAACAGTTAGGTATCTTTATTTCGAAACGTTTCGCCTACACAGTAGGCTTCTTCATCGAGTACAAAAAAAGTTGATAGAAGCAGAAGAGACTTGAAGACGATGTAATCAGTCCATCACCCTTAAAGTTTTGAGGTGGTCAGTCCCTCAGTCTGGAGAAGAGCATTCTTCAGTAGTCTGAAACAATATGGAGTTGAAGTGACAGGATGGAGCTTTATATAGCGCCAGGAGGTGAGACGTAGGTCACTTTGGGAGGTCAGGTCCCTCTCAAATCCAGCCGTTCTCACTAGTAGAGGTTGTCGAAGTTGATTTCAGGTCTGTACCAAGATACCCTTGTGTTGTAGTGTCTGACAGATTGAACATTAAAATGGTATAAAATACCGACAGGTTGTTAGGTAAGACACATATGCAACAGTTAGGTTTCTTTATTTCGAAACGTTTCGCCTACACAGTAGGCTTCTTCAGTCGAGTACAGAAAAGTTGATAGAAGCAGAAGAGACTTGAAGACGATGTAATCAGTCCATCACCCTTAAAGTTTTGAGGTGGTCAGTCACTCAGTCTGGAGAAGAGCATTGTTCAGTAGTCCATATTGTTTCAGACTACTGAACAATGCTCTTCTCCAGACTGAGGGACAACCTCTACTAGTGAGAACGGCTGGATTTGAGAGGGACCTGACCTCCCAACATCTGCGTTCTTAATTCTACTAGTGACCTACGTCTCACCTCCTGGCGCTATATAAGGCTCCATCCTGTCACTTCAACTCCATATTGTTTCAGACTATGAAACAATGCTCTTCTCCAGACTGAGGGACTGACCACCTCAAAACTTTAAGGGTGATGGACTGATTACATCGTCTTCAAGTCTCTTCTGCTTCTATCAACTTTTCTGTACTCGACTGAAGAAGCCTACTGTGTAGGCGAAACGTTTCGAAATAAAGATACCTAACTGTTGCATATGTGTCTTACCTGCCTAAATGTTGCCTATGTGTCTTATCTACCAACCTGTTGGTATTGTATACCATTTGATAATCAGTCCTAATACAGAGAAAACTAAGAAAACATTTATATATATAGTGGCAGGAGTCAGGTGAGGTGACGTGTGGGTATAGGTGGTAGTAGTAGTAGTAGTAGTAGTAGTAGTAGTAGTAGTAGTAGTAGTAGTAGTAGTAGTAGTAGTAGTAGTAGTAGTAGTAGTAGAAGTAATGGAACTAAGGAGGTGAGGCAAGAAAGGGACCTGCTGGCATCAAGGGGGGATGGGTAATATCCTCTTGCTTAGTAATTTTGAAATACTGTAACTACCGGATTTTTGCTTTATAGTGTTACTGACAGAAATTAGTGCAGCTTCAATGCATTTTCTCCGTCTTAAGTCGTCTTCTTTAACAAATAGTTTAGCTTCATTGTTATTAAAGAAGACGACTTAAGACGGAGAAAATGCATTGAAGCTGCACTAATTTCTGTCAGTAACACTATAAAGCAAAAATCCGGTAGTTACAGTATTTCAAAATTATTAAGCAAGAGGATATTACCCATCCTGGGAACTGGTGTTACTTGATGCCAGCAGGTCCCTTTCTTGCCTCACCTCCTTAGTTCCACTACTACTACTACTACTACTACTACTACTACCACCACCTCTACCCATGCGTCACCTCACCTGTTGCAACCCCTGAATGGGTTGCAATGATTATTATGTATATAAATAATTATCTTTTCATATAATTTTATACTGCTTATATTCGCGATAATAGCTAAATCGTGAATATATTGCTTTATAATATTATTTGATGTAGTTATGTTGTTAGGTAGGATGTTACATATTATGTGCTCAGTTCAAGTCTTGATTGTCTAACTACTGTAATTATCGCTTGTGGCTCGTTAGACTGCCGGCTTCTGTTTCCGAGCTGCAGCTGTCCACGGAGCTATCACGTGAACGAGGGGGAGTGTCCTCACCTCGCCTGAAGTATTCAGTCTGGCCCCCAGACTCTCTTGGTGGTTGGACAGATTGTCTGTCTCATTATTCTTGTTAGTTCTGTAGAACCTGTTCAACAGAAATTGCATAGACTTAGTGATTTTCGACTTTGTACTGAGGTTGTGTGTGGCATAGACACTCTAAACAACTCAGGTCCTGAGCTGTATCTTCTGACCTAACTTGTACTGGTATCTGTGTATTATCACAGTCGGGATTTTCTTATGCTGAATTTAGATTCAGTATTTATGGGAGTTTTGTGACTTTTGTGGAGGATCTGCTGATGGTCCCTACTTAGGTCGTTATATTATCTCCTTGTTCCTGATTTTGTGTCGCAGTTGCTTGTTATATTGTTGTTCGGCTTATCAGTCGTTTTAATGTTCAAGCAGACTGTTCTGATTGCCAGTTGGTTAAGAAGTTAGTTTATTTGAGGACTTTGTCAGTCACTTGTTTAAGTCTAGTCGAGTCTTGGGGACATAGCGAACTACTTAGAGCACTTACACACATAACACAAACTTACTTGTACATATTTGTAATATTTTATTAAATGTTAATGTACCAGATGGTACTTAAGAATTATAAATGTGATATGTGCTTTCAGCACAATAATATTGTACTCGAGGGGAACGTGATATTATTTTGATTACTGTGATTAATTTAATTTAGTTTAATTGATAATATACCTCTAGACTTAATAAATTATTAAATTTTAATTTATGGTAGTTAGTAGCCTACCAGTTGAAATTCCTTAAGCACTATTGAATCATACTGAATTCAATGGAAAATTGGACAAGGATACTGAACTACTTGTTACAAAAACCCCAGTAGCGGGCTGGATGCAGAAGGGCAGTCCTTTCTAGTATTCACGGGAGACTCTAAGCTTTTAGAATCGCTTTTTTTGTAACAAATGGGGCCTGTCCGGGAGGCTCTTGATCCAAGGTGTTGGAGAAATTGTACATTTTGGGACATACTAGTAACTCTATCATCAACACTTTGAGTACTTTCCTAATCTGAAGACTTTGAGTTTAGTCTTGTACAACATACCAGGAGGATGTATGTACTTGACTGAGTCTCTTGATCCAAGGAGATGGAAATACTATTATGAGCTCTAGCTCTAAGAAAACCCAAACACAAAAATTCCCTATTAGGATTATAGTTTCCCATAATCATTTCTCTCGTAGTACTTTTATTTTCGTGATGTATGCCAAAGTGAAACAGTTAATTGATACTCTGACTTTGTCTAAGTTGAGTACATTAAAACTTCAGACGTGTTGGCAAGTAGCCAAATATCTCGGTGTGACATATAACAGGAATTACACCGCAGAAACTGTCAGAGCGTTAATTAAAGATATATTGTTTCCTGCTCATACAGAGATGTCTGATTATGATTCAGATTCAGAAAGCCTAGTGTCACAATTAGGAAGTATGACTCAATTTGATGAAGTAGAAGAAAGAGAAACTAAGGCAGAAGTGTCTGAGCCTAGTGTAGCTCAGTTCTCGCTCACTTCTTCCCTCACTGACACATTAGTACAGAGTATAGCTGGTAGTATGACTAAGCCTCACGCTAGTACTGTGTATGCTACACCTGTATCTACTTATCATAGACCAGATCTAGACTCTCTAGGGCCGGTTGAACGAAGTTTCCGACCTAAGGACAGTCCAGAAAGACATGTTAATGTCCCTACTCCTCCATTACCCACTGGTCCTATCTCTCAGGAATAGTTTGAGAGGTTTGAATGCCTATTATGTTGCAGACTGCACAAACAGGGCAGAGGAAATTGAAACAAAGAAGATTTCCAGAGAGAAAATGTTCGTCGGGGAAGACAACAGACTGATAGATGCAGGACACTTTTAATGTGCGGGAAAGCTGCATCATGGTTCCTAAGTTTTTTGAAAGTGACTTAGACACCTATTTTGATGTGTTTGAAAACCCAGGCACGTGCTATGAACTGGCCACGTAAGCATTTGGGGCTACCTTGTTGCACACAGCTTTGACAGGAAGAGCTCAAACTTGTACTGCTGCTTTACCATTTGCCAAGTACATTAGTTATGACGCTCTAAAGCAAACTATTCAAGGGAGACGTATAACTTGTTACTAAGTTATAAAAAGCGCATTTCGTACGTTCAACGACGACAAGATCAAATTGCGTAGAGTTTGCTGTGAGAAAAAAGTTGGGCATTTGAGGGGTGGTGTAGGGTCTGCCAAGTGTAAAAACACGACAGCCTTGTTCAGTTGTTACTACATGAAGAGTTTAACAATGTATGTCTGCTGACATACAAGAATATCTGATCGATCATACTACCTCGGATATTCTGGAAACTGCAGCATTAGCAGAAAATTTTACGGATTTCTCACAAACTTGTACGTACGAAAACACAGAGAAACAAGGTAACTAAAAATTGTCCTAGAAGTTGGCAACCTAAATCAGCTGCTCATGGCCGGCCTGATGTACCTGCTACAGTAACTTCTCGTACCTTTACCAGGAAAACTCACAATCCTGTATCTGTCTCTGTGGCTAGGCAGAAATCTGATATCAAGAAGAAGAAAGTTAAATGTACCTATTGTAACAGAAAAGGGACATGCTAGAGAGTATTGCTATAAGTTGGAAAGAGATGCGAGAGACAGTCGTGCGGCTGGTGCCCCCACACAAGTCGTATCCTCTTTAGAGCAACAAAGGCACCAAAATCCTAGTAATACCTCTGATCCTACTGTTTTAGATAATGTTACTCAGGATAGATGACTAGCGTCAGAAAGTGTATCTGATGAAAAGATTCGTTCAGCGATGAGTCCTGACTTTTCGAGAGGTTAAAGTAGGATTTGACAAATCACATCTAACTGAGATAATTACTTTCAGAGACACTGGCAGTTATCTCACGTTATTAAGAAAAGATGTACTGACCATAACTGACGATACCTATACCAAGATAGATGTATTGTTAGAAGCCTATGGTGGGGCTGTTATAAAAGTACCTCTGCACAAAGTTTACATTGCAACAAGCTATTATACTGTTATATTTCAGTAGGTATATCCCGTGGTGGATTTTCCATAAGGTCATGGACTTTTTTGATAGGGAAAAAGATATCCTTCATGCTGGTATAGTAAAGAACCACTTGTGATTGATAATAAACTGATGATAATTTTTGCCATTGAAGCTTGTAGAGAGAAGCCTATTTTATTTCCTCTCAGCGCAATTACTAGAGCTATGTCAAAGATACAACAACCATCCTTGTCTCCTGTTTATTAGTGGATGACAAAATTTGGGCTTGAATATGTTGTTTAGTGACGCTCTGCACACTGGGTCATTAACACCAACTCCCCCAGGTCATCAACCTAGTCAGGACACAACTGACGTTAAATTTCTTACTCGTGATGATTTAAACAAGGATCAGTTTGTTGATCAGTCACTGGAAAGACTGAGAGATATAGCAGTTACTGAGAGTGAAGCAAAGGATCTCGATAATTGTTACTATTATAGTAACGTGTTTCTGGGTGGAGAAAAATACATGTAAGTTGTCAGCTGATAGTGTTTCCACCACAGTCAAGCATCTCGTAGTGTTACCAGTTACATTTCGTGAACAAGCCATTGATTTTGCTCACAATAGTCCCATAGGAGGACATTTGGGTGTCAAGAAGACACTCGGTAAACTGGCAAAACATTTTACTTTGGCCAAAAGATGAAGGAAACAGTAGCTGATCAGGTGCGACGTTGCCATGTGTGGGCAAGTGACAGGCAAGCCAGCACACACGCCTCCACCTGCACCTTCCATTCCTATCACCCTGGATGGTGAACCATTCATGTCTTATTATTGATTGTGTTGGTCCTTTGCCTAGAACCAAACTAGGAACCAATACTTATTTTCTATTATGGACGCTGCAACACCCATCCCGAAGCTATTCCTATGAGAAAAATTAATGCTTTGTGCTATTGTGAGAGTGCTGATGAAATTTTTCTCCCCGGTTGGATTGCCACGAGAGATACAAACAGATCAGGATCTAATTTCACTTCTAAGATCTTTCGAGAAGCATTATCCCACCTAGGAATAAAGTCTGTACTTTCAACCAGTTTTATCCACAGTCACAAGGTGCTCTAGAGAGATTTCATCAGACACTGAAGTCCAGATGAGAGCTTATTGTGAACATTTTTCTAGAGACTGGGATGAGGGTATACCTTTTTTTTCTGTTTGCTATGAGAGAAAGTGAGCAAGAAAGTCTCGGGGTTTTGTCCTTTTTAATTAATATTCGGACACCAAGTGCGTGGTCCTCTCGCAGTGTTAAAAGACGTGTGGACAGGAAAATCAAATCCATCATTGAGTACTTCACCTTCATTAATGCAGCAACATTTGACAGCCGCTAGAGAGCTAGCTTCGAAAAACCTAGTTCAGCCCAAGTAGAATGAAGCAACATTATGACAAGTGTGCTGTCTCTCGTTCTTTTAAAGCAGGAGATAAGGTGATGGCTCGGAAATTAGTACCAGGTCATGCTCTACAAGCCAGGTATGATTTGGGCCCTGGAAGTTGTGAAAAAGCTTAGTAACGTAAATTATTTGGTACTACGCCTGGGAAAAAGAAATCTAATCAAGTGTACCCATGTTAACCAGCTTAAGGCTACTACGCTAGTCCTCTACCTACTACATCTATTCTTCCTAGGACAGAGGAAGAAAACGTCAGTCTACCTGACATCTCTAGAGGTATAAAAGGTGTGTTTAGAAAATCAGTGACTCTACAGTCACTAGACGATTTTCTTAGTAACCTTGGGATTGACAAATCTGGTGATATTAAAAACATGATTTTGCATTTCCCTGAATGTTCAGTGATGTTCCTAAACGTTGTACTCTAGGTTTTACATGACGTTGATGTAAGGGAGCATCACCCATTAAGCAATCACCCTATAGGGTGAGTCCAACAAAGCATAAAGCAATTTAGAGAAGAGGTTGATTTTCTGTTATCTCATGGACTTATTGAGCGCAGTAAAAGTCCATGGGCATCTCCCTGTATTTTAGTGCCTAAACCTGACGGTAGTTTCAGGATATGCACTGATTCAGGAAAGTGAACTCTGTCACCTTGCCTGATGGTTATCCTCTACCTCGCATTGACGACCTATTGACCGTGTGTCAGGAGCCCAGTTTGTCAGCCGTTTAGATCTCTTACGAGGCTACTATTAAGTCCCGCTTACTGAACGTGCTCAAGAAATATCTGCTTTTACTGTTCAAGATGGATTGTTTTAACTACCTCGTCACCCCTTCGGCCTATGTAATGCGGCTTCTTCATTCCAACGTATAATGAATGAGTTACCCACAACTTAGAAGGAGTAGAAGCCTACCTTGACGACTTAATGGTGTACAGTGACGAGTGGGAACAGAACTTGACACGTCTCAGAGCATTGTTCGAGAGACTGGCGCACTACAACTTCACTGTTAACTTAGCTAAATGTAGTTTTGGTCAAGCCAAGATTACCTATCTAGGCTTTTGTATTGGCCAAGGTGAGGTTGCTCCTATTGAGGCTAAGGTTCGTGCAATTTCTGAATTTCCAGTGCCAAAGGATAGGAAGGGAGTACAGAGATTCCTGGGTACGGCAGGATATTATCGCAGGTTCTGTCCAAACTTTTGTCAGATTGCAGCTCCTCTTACTGAGCTTACTAGTAACAAAGTTCAGTTCAACTGGACTAGAGATTGTTCAGACTCGTTCAAAAGGTTGAAGCGCTTGCTGTCCTCTGCTCCTGTGTTGAAAAGTCCTAATTTCAATCTTCCCTTCTTTTTACATATAGATGCCAGTGGATATTTCAGTGGGCGCTGTGCTGCTCCAACAGTCGACATCCCCTGACATTCTCCATCCTTTTATGTTACTATTATCTAAGCTTAAACGACACCAGAAAAATTATGCCACTATTGAGAAAGAGGCTCTAGCTTTGTGGTGTCCTTGAACATTTTGACGTGTATTTGGGCACTTCCCCATTTAATTTAACGTTTTTTCTGACCACAATCCACCTACTTTTATTAACACTATGAAAAGTAAAAAACGATAGGATCATGAGGTGGGCCCTCAGAATCCAACCTTATTCTATTAGTATAAAACACGTAAGTGGTCATTATAATGTAATTGCTGACGCTCTGTCACGTCCTTATAATTATAATTTACATTAAATTAAAAGTAATTTTAATGCCCAAATACCTTTTGTTACTTGCTATGTCAAATTCAGTAGAGTAACTTAATCCCCCCCAGCCCATATTAACTACATATACTCAGTCTAATTATTATATTTATATATTTTACAGTAGTGATTGTGTATGAGGAGGAGACATAAGCTGAGTGATGAGTGGGTAGTGTCGTGTGGGCGATGTTACTGCTTGGCGGAAAACTGTCCTGCCGCAGACCCCTCCCCCTTCACTACACACCTTAAGCTGTTTCATACTCAGATGTCCATACTGCATAGCATTCCACAATCACTATGAAGAGGGAATGCATTCTCCTCTATTAGATCGAGCCTCATTGTGTCAGGCTTGTGTGAAAATTTGTGTGGACTGCCTCCAAGTGAGTCGCCTACCCTAGCAAACTCTGTTGACACCGAGCTCTGAGGTCGGTACCTCAGCCTCACAAGTGGCTTATAGGACAGATTTTCACAAATGATTGATGTTACAAGAAAACCTCGCCTGCATGCACGTTAAAGGACTAACTTACTTGGGTGTTGCAGCATATAAACCTGATCTTCACTTCTCTAAGCTAGCCTTAGCCCCTTTGGACTTCCCCCCGAAAACC
>NW_026477589.1:0-2500 GCF_026875155.1 Cherax quadricarinatus
ATTAGTAGGAAAAATTCCAGTCTGAGGGACAAAAGGTGATAATTGCGTAATGTACAACCCACCACAAAAACTGCAGGGGGCCAGAGAAGAATACGATGAGAGCAACAGAGCAAGGGTCGACACACTAGCCGAGGTGGCCAGGAGAGCCCCACATGGGGGGAGCAAAGTTACTAGTTATGGGTGATTTCAATCACAAGGAGATTGACGGGGAAAACCTGGAGCCCCATGCGGGTCCCGAAACATGGAGGGGCCAAGAATGATGGATGTGGTACTGGAAAACCTCATGCATCAACAGTTAGAGACACTACCAGAGAGAGAGGAGAGGTTTGAACCAGCAAGGCTGGACCTTGTATTCCCCATGTATTCGGACATTGAGGGTATCATGTATGAAAGGCCCTGGGAGCTATTTGATCATGTGGTTCTGTTGCTTCGACTACATAGTTGAGCCCCAAAGTGGAGAGAGTAGCAGGAAAATAGGCTGGGAAAAACCAAACTACAAAAGGGGGAACTACTCAGGCATGAGGAACTTTCTTCAAGACATTGAGTGGGAGAGGGAACTGACGGGAAAACCAGTACAAGAAATGATGGACTATGTAGCAACAAAATGCAAGGAGGCAGAGGAGAGGTTTGTTCCCAAGGGAAACAGAAATAAGGGAAAGAACAGAACGAGCCCTTTTGGTTCACTCAAAGGTGTGGGGAGGCAAAAACTAGGTGTGCTAGTGAATGGAAAAGGTACAGAAGACGAAAACTCAGGAAAATAAAGAAATCAGCGAAGAGCCAGAAACGAATATGCACAGATAAGAAGGGAGGCTCAGAGACAATATGAAAATGACTTTAGCACAAAAGTAAAGACTGACCCGAAGCTGTTGTACGCCACATCAGGGGGAAAAACCAACGTCAAGGACCAGGTAATCAGACTGAGGAAGGGTGATGGGGAATTCACAAGACACGACAGAGAGGTATTCAGGAGCTCAACACAAAAATTTAAAGAGGTATTTACAGTGGAAACCAGTAGGACTCCAAAAAATCAGAACTGGGGGGCACACCAGCAAGTGCTGGATGAGGTACATATAACCAAGGAGGAGGTGAAGAAGCTGCTATGCGAACTTGACACCTAAAAGGCGGGGGGAAACCAGACAACATCTCTCCATGGGTCCTTAAAGGGAGCAGAGATATTGTGTGAGCCATTAACAAAGATCTTAACACATCTTTGAAACTGGGCAACTCCCTGAGGTATGGAAAATGGAAAATGTAGTCCCAATTTTTAAAAAGGGAGACGGACATGAGGCACTAAACACAGACCGTATAAACTAACGTGTATATAATGCAAGGTCATGGAGATCATCAGGAGGAGAGTGGTGGGGCACCTGGAAAAAAAACAAGTGTATAATTGACAACAGCAGGGTTTTTCGGGGAAAGGGAAAAATCCTATGTCACAAACCTACTAGATTTTTTAAGACAAGGTGACAAAAAGTAAGACAAGAGAGAGGGGGGTGGATCGACTGCATATTTTTGGACTCCCAAGAAGGCCTTCGACACAGTTCCTCACAAGAGGTTACTGCTAAAGCTAGAGGATCAGGCACACATAAACAGGAAAGGCACTGCAATGGATCAGAGAATATCTGCCCAGGGAGGCAAAAACGAGTCATGGAAACGCGACGAGGTGTCAGAGTGGGTGCCTGTGACAAGGGGGGTTCCACAGGGGTCATTTCCTAGGACCTGTTCTGTTCTTGGTATATGTGAACGACAAAACGGAAGGGATAGACTCAGAAGTGTCTTGTTTGCAGTTGATGCGAGTTAATGAGAAGAATCAAATCGGACGAGGATCAGGCAGGACTAACAAAGAGACCTGGACAGGCTACAAGCCTGGTCCAGCAACTGGCCCCTTTGGAATTTAACCCTGCCAAATGCAAAGTCATGAAGATTGGGAAGGGCAGAAAAGGGACCGCAGACACCAATATGTGTAGATGGCCAAAAAGTCTGCAAACCTCACTCAAGGAAAAGATCTGGGGGTGAGTAAACACCGACATATCTCCTGAGGCACACATAAAAATCAAAAAACTGCTGCAGCATACGGGCGCCTGGATAGCGTTCCGATACCTCAGTAAGGATTCGTTTAAGATCTGTATACCATCTCGTCAGGCCCATACTGGAGTATGCAGCACCAGTATTGGAATCCACCACCTAGTCAAGCACGTCAAGAAAAATTAGAGAAAGTGCAAAGGTTTTGCAACAAGACTAGTCCCCAGAGCTACGGGGATTGTCCTACGAAGAAAGTTGAGGGAAATCGGCCTGGACAACACTGGAGGACAGGAGGTCAGGGGGAACATGATAACGACATATAAAATACGCGCGGAATAGACAAGGGGGGACAAAGACGGGTTTGTTCCAGAGATGGGACACAGACACAAGAGGTCACAATTGGAAGTTGAAGACTCAGATGAATCAAAGGGATGTTAGGAAGTATTTCTTCAGTCATAGAGTAGTCAAGTCATGGAAT
>NW_026477589.1:5000-27665 GCF_026875155.1 Cherax quadricarinatus
TTGGTGGCTCAGAATTTGGCCAAACAATTTAAAATCCATGGATCCTGCCATGTGTCAATAGTCCAGGCCTGTGGTAATGGCATGATGGTGTGAAGACTTTGTTCCTAGTACACCCTTAGGCTTAATAATTTCCAGCGAAAAATTCTTTAAATAGCACAGCCTATTGGGTGTACCTAATAATGTGGCCACTGAATGTAAAAGATGGTCAGTCTTAGAGAAGTCTGTTTGGGGGGATTTTAACCAGTGTTGTTATCAGTACACTTTTTAACCAGTGTTGTTACCAGTACAAATTTATAACCCGTGTTGTTACCAGACACATTATAACCAGTGTTGTTACCAGTACACTTATAACCAGTGTTGTTACCAGTACACTTTATAAACCAGTGTTGTTACCAGTACACTTTATAACCAGTGTTATCAGTACACTTTATAACCAGTGTTTTTTTCCAGGGACACTTTATAACCAGTGTTGTTAGCAGTACACTTTATAACCAGTGTTGTTAGCAGTACACTTTATAAAAACCCGTGTTTTTTTACCAGTACACTTTATAACCAGTGTTGTTAGCAGTACACTTTATAACCAGTGTTATTACCAGTACACTTTATAACCAGTGTTGTTTAGCAGTACACTTTATAACCCGTGTTATCAGTACACTTTTTAACGAGTGTTGTTACCAGTACACTTTTAACCAGTGTTTTTTAGCAGTACACTTTATAACCAGTGTTTATTACCAGTACACTTTATAACCAGTGTTGTTAGCAGTACACTTTATAACCAGTGTTATTACCAGTAAAACTTTATAACCCGTGTTGTTACTAGTACACTTTATAACCCGTGTTATTACCAGTACATTTATAACCAGTGTTATTACCAGTACACTTTATACCAGTGTTTGTTAGCAAATACACTTTATAACCAGTGTTATTACCAGTACAAATTTATAACCAGTGTTATTACCAGTACACTTATTTAAACCCTGGGTTTTTACCGTACACTTTATATAACCAGTGTTGTTACAGTACACTTTATAACCAGTGTTATTACCAGTACACTTTATAACAGGTTATTAAACCCGTACACTTTATAACCAGTGGGTTTTTAACAAATACACTTTATAACCAGTGTTGTTAACAGTACACTTTATAACCAGTTTATTTCCAGTACACTTATAACCAGTGTTATTACCAGTACACTTTATACCAGTGTTGTTAACAGTACACTTTATAACCAGTGTTGTTAACAGTACACTTTATAACCAGTGTTATTACCAGTACACTTTATAACCAGTGTTATTTAAAACAGTACACTTTATAACCAGTGTTTTTAACAGTACACTTTATAACCAGTGTTGTTACCAGTACACTTTATAAACCAGTGTTTTTTACCAGTACACTTTATAACCAGTGTTATTACCAGTACCTTTATAACCCAGTATGTTAACAGTACACTTTATAACCAGTGTTGTTACCCGTACACTTTATAACCATGTTATTAACCAGTACACTTTATAACCCGTGTTATTACCCGTCCCTTTATAACCAGTGTTGTTACCAGTACACTTATAACCATTTTGTTACCATTACACTTTATAAACCCTGTGTTACCAGACACTTTATAACCAGTGTTGTTACCAGTACACTTTATAACCAGTGTATTACCCCGTACACTTTATAACCAGTGTTATTACCCGTACACTTTATAACCAGTGTTGTTACCAGTTTCACTTTATAACCAGTGTTGTTACCAGTACACTTATAACCGTGTTTTAGCAGTACACTTTATAACCAGTGTTATTACCAGTACACTTTTAACCGTGTTGTTACCAGTTTCACTTTATAACCAGTGTTTGTTTCCCGTACACTTTATAACCAGTGTTTTTAGCAGTACACTTTATAAACCAGTGTTATTACCAGTACACTTTTTAACCAGTGTTTTTACCAGTACACTTTATAACCAGTGTTGTTACCAGTACAACTTTATAACCAGTGTTGTTAGCAGTAACTTTATAACCAGTGTTATTACCAGTTTCACTTTATAACCAGGGTTATTACCAGTACACTTTTATAAACCCGTGTTATTACCAGTACACTTTATGACCAGTGTTGTTACCTGGAGTTTACCCCGGGGAGAGTTTCCGGGGGGCAACTCCCCTGTGGCCCGGGCTGTGACCAGGCCCATGGGGGATCAGGGCCTGATCAACCAGGCTGTTACTGCTGGCTGCACGCAATCCAACGTACCAGTACACTTTTTAAAGATATAACTTCCGAATGTTCCATCTGGTTGGTTCAAACCTTCATATTAGTAACTCAACAATGCAGCTTGCGACTGGCTTCAAAACTTGACGTGCCTGTGTATTGAGGATTTAAATATCTTTGAAAGGTTCGAATTTAGATTGGTGTGAAATGTTAGAGTTTAGTCTTTGTTTTATAATGGTTCTGCATGCTACAGAGGAACAATGTGCAGGTGTAGTGTACACAAGTGCAGGTGTAGTGTACACAATGTGCAGGTGTAGTGTACACAATGTGCAGGTGTAGTGTACACAATGTGCAGGTGTAGTGTACACAATGTGCAGGTGTAGTCTTTGTTTTATAATGGTTCTGCATGCTACAGAGGACACAATGTGCAGGTGTAGTGTACACAATGTGCAGGTGTAGTTTTACACAATGTGCAGGTGTAGTGTACACAATGTGCAGGTGTAGTGTACACAATGTGCAGGTGTAGTATACACAATGTGCAGGTGTAGTGTACACAATGTGCAGGTGTAGTGTGCACAATGTGCAGGTGTAGTGTACACAATGTGCAGGTGTAGTGTACACAATGTACAGGTGTAGTGTACACAATGTGCAGGTGTAGTGTACACAATGTGCAGGTGTAGTGTACACAATGTGCAGGTGTAGTGTGCACAATGTGCAGGTGTTAGTATTTCACAATGTGCAGGTGTAGTGTACACAGTGTGCAGGTTTTAGTGTACACAAAGTGCAGGCGTAGTGTACACAATGTCAGTGTAGTGTCACAATGTGCAGGGTGAGTGTACACAATGTACAGGTGTAGTGTACACAGTGTGCAGGTGTAGTGTAAAAACAGTGTGAAGGTTAGTGTACACAATGTGCAGGTGTAGTGTACACAATTTTGCAGGTGTAGTGTACACAATGTACAGGTGTAGTGTACACAGTGTGCGGTGTAGTGTACACAGTGTGCAGGGTATGTACACAATGTGCAGGTGTAGTGTTTCACAATGTGCAGGTGTTAGTGTACACAATGTGCAGGTTTTAGTGTACACAATGTGCAGGTGTAGTGTACACAATGTGCAGGGGTAGTGTGCAAAAATGTGCAGGTGTAGTATACACAATTTTGGCAGGTGTAAGTGTACACAATGTGCAGGTGTAGTGTACACAAGGCAGGTGTAGTGTACACAATGTGCAGGTGTAGTGTACAAAATGTGCAGGTGTAGTGTACACAATGTGTAGGTGTAGTGTACACAATGTTTCAGGTTTTAGTGTACACAATGTGAGGTGTAGTGTACACAGTGTGCAGGTGTAGTGTACACCCAAAGTGCAGGTGTAGTGTACACAATGTGCAGGTTTTAGTGTACACAATTTTGCAGGTGTAGTGTACACAATGTGCAGGTGTAGTGTTACACAATGTGCAGGTGTAGTGTGCACAAATTTCAGGTGTAGTATACACATGTGCGGTGTAGTTGTACACAATGTGCAGGTGTAGTGTACACAATGTGCAGGTGTAGTGTACACAATGTGCAGGTGTTTGTGTGCACACAAAAGTGCAGGGTGTAGTATACACAATGTGCAGGTGTAGTATACACAATGTGCAGGTGTAGTGTACACAATGTGCAGGTGTAGTATACACAATGTGCAGGTGTAGTGTACACAATTTTGCAGGGGTAGTATACACAATGTGCAGGTGTAGTATACACAATGTGCAGGTGTAGTGTGCACAATGTGCAGGTGTAGTATACACAATGTGCAGGTGTAGTGTACACAATGTGCAGGTGTAGTGTACACAATGTGCAGGTGTAGTATACACAATGTGCAGGTGTAGTGTACACAATGTGCAGGTGTAGGTACACAATGTGCAGGTGTAGTGTACACAATGTGCAGGTTTTAGTGGTACACAATGTGCAGGTGTAGTGTACACAATGTGCAGGTGTAGTGTACACAATGTGCAGGTGTAGTGTACACAATGAAAAATGAAAAGCAGGGGTGCCACTAGCACGTTAAGACACAACACAGTAAGTGTCAGGGGCCCGAGACTGTTCAACTGCCTCCCAGCATACAAAAGGGGGATTACCGATAGACCCCTGACTGTCTTCAAGACCCCTGACTGTCTTCAAGACACCTGACTGTCTTCAAGATCCCTGACTGTCTTCAAGACCCCTGACTGTCTTCAAGACCCCTGCCTGTCTTCAAGACCCCTGACTGTCTTCAAGATCCCTGGCTGTCTTCAAGACCCCTGACTGTCTTCAAGACCCCTGGCTGTCTTCAAGACCCCTGACTGTCTTCAAGACCCCTGACTGTCTTCAAGACCCCTGACTGTCTTCAAGATCCCTGATTGTCTTCAAGACCCCTGACTGTCTTCAAGACCCCCTGACTGTCTTCAAGACCCCTGACTGTCTTTAAGATCCCTGACTGTCTTCAAGACCCCTGACTGTCTTCAAGACCCCCTGACTGTCTTCAAGACCCCTGACTGTCTTTAAGACCCCTGACTGTCTTCAAGACCCCTGACTGTCTTCAAGACCCCTGACTGTCTTCAAGACCCCTGACTGTCTTTAAGACCCCTGACTGTCTTCAAGACCCCCTGACTGTCTTCAAGATCCCTGATTGTCTTCAAGACCCCCTGACTGTCTTCAAGATCCCTGACTGTCTTTAAGACCCCTGATTGTCTCCAAGACCCCTGACTGTCTTCAAGACCCCTGACTGTCTTTAAGACCCCTGACTGTCTTCAAGACCCCCTGACTGTCTTCAAGATCCCTGACTGTCTTTAAGACCCCTGATTGTCTTCAAGACCCCTGATTGTCTTCAAGATCCCTGATTGTCTTCAAGATCCCTGATTGTCTTCAAGAAGGTGTTGGACAAACACCTAAAGTCAGTACCTGACCAGCCGGGCTGTGGTTCGTACGTTGGATTGCGTGCAGCCAGCAGTAAGAGCCTGGTTTATCAGGCTCTGATCCACCATGAGGCCTGGTCACAGACCGGGCCGCGGGGGCGTTGACCCCCGGAACTCTCTCCAGGTAAACTCCAGGTACACAGACTGTGAAAGCCTTCGACAAGGACGACCATGGTGTAACAGTGCACAAAATGCGTCATAAATGAATAACAGGAAAAGTTGGTAGATGGATCTATAACTTCCTAATAAACAGAACACAAAGAGTAACAGTAAACAGAGTGAAGTCCGAGGCAGCTGCAGTTACAAGCTCTGTTCCACAAGGCACAGTACTGACTCCCATCCTGTTCCTCAGCCTCATATCTGACAGACAGAGATGTAAGCCATAGCTCCTTGTCTTCCTTTGCAGATGACACCCGAATTGCCATGACAGTGTCATCCATCGAAGACACTGCAAGACTCCAGGTGGATATCAACCAAATCTTCAAACGGGCCGCAGAAAACAATATGAAGCTCAATTAAGAGAAATTTCAACTACTTAGATACGGAAAACTTGAGGAAATTAAAACTGTATCAGGGTATACAACAAATTCTAACCATACAATAGAGCGAAAAAGTAATGTGAAGGACCTGGGAGTGATAGTCTCGGAGGATGTCACCTTCAAAGACCACAACAATGTATCTATCACATCTGCTAGGAAAGTGACAGGATGGATAATGAGAACCTTCAAAGCTAGGGACACCAAGCCCATGATGATTCTCTTCAAATCACTTGTTCTCTCTCGACTGGAATATTGTTGTACACTAAGTGTCCCCTTCAAGGCTGGCGATAATTGCTGACCTGAATGCAGGCGAAAAAGATACATGATAATATACACTTGGAAAACCTTAGGGGGATTAGTACCAAACTTGCACACGAAAATCACTCCCTACGAAAGCAAAAGACTCGGCAGGAGATGCAACATTCCCCTAATGAAAAGCAGGGGCGTTATGAGTACACTGAGAGACAGCATAATAAGTGTCAACTGAGCAAGACTGTTCAACTGACTCCCAGTATACATAAGGGGGATTACCATTAGACCCCTGGCTGTCTTCAAGAAGGCACTGGACAGGCACCTAAAGTCAGTACCTGACCAGCCGGGCTGTGGTTCGTATGTTCGCGTGCGGCCTACAGTAACAGCCTGGTTGATCAGACCCTGATCCACCACGAGGCCTGGTCTCAGACCGGTCCGCGGGAGCGTTGACCCCCGAAGCCCTCTCCAGGTATACTCCGGGTATGAAGTCTCCCCTGGAGGCGAAGATGAGAGACCGCCATGACATGTGAAACCTCTCTGAGACAACAAATTTCTCGTTCTTTTAGATAAACTTGGCAACGGCGAGAAAAAGCCGGGTGAGCCTCATTACAATTAAAGCAAAAGGGGTTCAGGTTGCAGAATGTATTTGTATGTTCGCCAGTACCACAGATTGGGCACTCTGTCATGGACCTGCAATATTTTGCTGGGTGGCCAAAGCGCCAGCAATTTCTGCACTGTTGTGGTGTAGGGATCCACTCTCGGACTTTGAGATAATGCACAAACAACCCGCACATAAAAGAGAGAAGCTTACGACGACGTTTCGGTCCGACTTGGACCATTGACAAAGTCACAGTGTGACTTTGTCAATGGTCCAAGTCGGACCAAAACGTCGTCATAAGCTTCTCTCTTTTATGTGCGGGTTATTTGTGTATCGTTCCAGTCACGGTATTGTGCCTTTTTGTTATTTATTTTTGAGATAATGTCCTGCAAGATAAACTGAGGATAGAAGCTCACGACAGCCGAAAGGGGTAGCGTCTCCGCTCGCCGGCAGGTAGTATATGCGTGTCTGCTTTGAGAATTGGGAGGTCCTGGAGCTCAAGTTGTTCTGGAATGTCGTCACTTGTCTGGAAGTTATGTTGAAAAATGGTATGAGGTAGAATGATGGTACCACTACAAGAAATGAGAGAATGGTGTTTTTGAATTGTTACAGGGATAGCAAACATTTTGTACCGTGACGATGTTTCATGCTCTAGAGGCATGAAATAAAATATTTTGACCAATATGGCGTGGGAGCGCCTTGCTGATACTATGATCTGAAAGACAGTCAGTAAATGTTGGTTGTAGAGTAAAAAGCTTAGTCGATTGTGCACTCTGAAGCACAGTGTGTAAGGGTAGTGAGTCGTGCCTGTATTTTCTGGGTAAAGTGAGAAGCAATAGTAGTGTCATAAGTTTAGGCGTGGGACCGGAGTTGGTCCGGCTTGAGATGGGCGGGAGATCCGAGAATCATCGCACCGACGAGGGAGAAGCCGGAAGCATGATCGAAGAAATGCGGAGGTCAAATGTATCAAAGGAGTCAGGCAGAACCTCGGCACTTGGAGGTGGTGACGAAACAGTACCAGCAGAAGGTACAGGGGCATTACAAAGGTGCGAAAAGCGATCAGATAATGAGATAGGGTTGGAACAGGGTGTGGTAGCAGAAAAGGGCCCGGGAGGAGCTGGTTCATGGATTTGCGACTCCATGGTTATGTTACTTCTTTTTTTTTTGTATTTTAGAAAAAAAAGGAAAGAAAAAAAGAATAACAAAGGGGGGAACATGGAGGGATAGCTCCTAGGAGGAATAAAAGGGGTGTAAATCCCTCTTCATGCCCAAAAGGATCCCAGCACCACCAGTAGTGTAGATGCGGCATGAAACCCGTGCCATACCCTGCCCTTCAAGCCAGTAAACCAGCAGTCTGGGATAGCAACCTCACATGTACCCAGCCACCTCGGTGGACAAAAGAGAGGGCAGTTGGAAACCTGCCACAAAGCATACCTCCTTCAGCAACCACCTCCCTGAATCTGAGATGCAGCCTGCAGAGATACACCCATTACCCGAAAGACACCCAGAGTCACCCCCCGGGAGACTGGAAAGGAATCGGAACATCCCCAGATGATCCAGAGTCCACAGCAAACTACGCCACCACCAAGGATCTCAATGGAATGAGATGGACCATGGTACCCTTCCCTCTACCTAGGAACTAGAAAGGGGATAGGGAAAGGATGGGGAAAGGAGGAAAGGGAGTAGAGAGATGGGGAGGATGGGATAGGGAAGGGGGAATTAAAGGGTAATTAGGTTCGGTATGAGGAAGAAGACCAAAAGGTCCAGTTCCTCAGACCAATAGCCTGTTTACCATGACAAGGAGCCTCCCATCTACCAACTTTTCCTGTTATCCCTTTATCATGCATTTTGTGCGTTATTACGCTGTGGTCACACTTGTCGAAGCCTTTCACAAAGTCTGTGTATACTACATCTGTATTTTGTTTGTCCTCCAGTGCATCCAAGACCATGTCATAGTGGTCCAGTAGTTGTGAGAGGCAGGAGCGACCATCCAAGACCATGTCATAGTGGTCCAGTAGTTGTGAGAGGCAGGAGCAACCATCCAAGACCATGTCATAGTGGTCCAGTAGTTGTGAGAGGCAGGAGCAACCATCCAAGACCATGTCATAGTGGTCCAGTAGTTGTGAGAGGCAGGAGCGACCATCCAAGACCATGTCATAGTGATCCAGTAGTTGTGAGAGGCAGGAGCGACCATCCAAGACCATGTCATAGTGATCCAGTAGTTGTGAGAGGCAGGAGCGACCATCCAAGACCATGTCATAGTGATCCAGTAGTTGTGAGAGGCAGGAGCGACCATCCAAGACCATGTCATAGTGGTCCAGTAGTTGTGAGAGGCAGGAGCGACCATCCAAGACCATGTCATAGTGGTCCAGTAGTTGTGAGAGGCAGGAGCGACCATCCAAGACCATGTCATAGTGATCCAGTAGTTGTGAGAGGCAGGAGCGACCATCCAAGACCATGTCATAGTGATCCAGTAGTTGTGAGAGGCAGGAGCGACCATCCAAGAATCATTGTCATAGTGGTCCAGTAGTTGTGAGAGGCTGGAGCGACCCTCCAAGACCATGTCATAGTGGTCCAGTAGTTGTGAGAGGCAGGAGCAACCATCCAAGACCATGTCATAGTGGTCCAGTAGTTGTGAGAGGCAGGAGCGACCATCCAAAAACCATGTCATAGTGGTCCGTAGTTGTGAGAGGCAGGAGCAACCATCCAAGACCATGTCATAGTGGTCCAGTAGTTGTGAGAGGCAGGAGCGACCATCCAAGACCATGTCATAGTGGTCCAGTAGTTGTGAGAGGCAGGAGCAACCATCCAAGACCATGTCATAGTGGTCCAGTAGTTGTGAGAGGCAGGAGCGACCATCCAAGACCATGTCATAGTGGTCCAGTAGTTGTGAGAGGCTGGAGCGACCATCCAAGATCATGTCATAGTGGTCCAGTAGTTGGAGAGGCAGGAGCGACCATCCAAGACCATGTCATAGTGGTCCAGTAGTTGTAGAGGCAGGAGCAACCATCCAAGACCATGTCATAGTGGTCCAGTAGTTGTGAGAGGCAGGAGCGGGCCATTTCCCAAGACCATGTCATAGTGATCCAGTAGTTGTGAGAGGCAGGAGCGACCATCCAAGACCATGTCATAGTGATCCAGTAGTTTTGTGTGGAGGCAGGAGCGACCTACTCTAAACCCACGCTACCCTGGGTTGTGCAGTTTTGGGTATCTAAGTGGGTGGTGATCTTTTCTTCTTAGATGTGGAACATTACCTCTATTGGTTTTTAATTTTTTTGCTTTACTGCAACCTTTGGGGAGGGGGGGTTTATGTCTTTTGTTTTAGCGCTGTGTCAGTGGAAAGATAAGATAAAAAAGATAAGATAAATTGTTCGGATTTTTTAACCCCCGGAGGTTACCACCCAGATAACCCAAGAAATCAGGGGCGTCATCGGGCTGTCTAACTTATTTCCATTTGGGGTCCTTAATCTGCCCCCCGGGATGCCCCCACCCATCGACAACACCCAGGTACCTATTGCTGCTAGGTGAACAGGACAACGGGTGTAAGGAAACGGTCGAAATGTTTCCACCCCCCGGGAACAAACCCCGGGGCCCTCCGTGTGTGAAGCGGGGCTTTACCCACCAGCCCCCGGGTGTTGTTAAACGGGATACCTTGCGGGATCGCTGGTACCTTGGGTGATCGCTTGGGATACCTTTGCGGTGATCGCGGGGATACCTTTCGGTGACGCTGGTCCCTGGGGTGATCGCTTGGATCCCTTTTGCGGTGACGTGGGATACCTTGCGGTGGATCGCTGGAACCTTGGGGTGATCGTTGGATACCTTGCGGTGCCTGGGATCCCTTTGCGGTGATCGCGGGATCCCTTGCGGTGATCGCGGGATACCTTGCGGTGAGCGGGGGATACCTTTGCGGTGATCGCGGGTACCTTGGGGTGATCGCTGGGATACCTTCGGTTCGCGGGATACCTTGCGTGATCGCGGGGATACCTTGCGGGATCGCGGGATACCTTGCGGTGATGCGGGGATACCTTGTTTTGGAGGGATGAACAATTTTTATCTGAAGAGGGAAAGGTGTTCCAGTCCCTCGGAAGAGCTCAAAGAAACAGCATAAATTGATACAATTATGAAAGGATTCAAAGTATGAGAGGATACACATGAAGGGAAACTAGAGGGATCACAGGGAGAGGTATACAATGAGGGGTACACAATTTCGAGAGGTAACACATAAAAAGTTATGCAGTTTTTAGAGGTTACCATTTTTGAGGGATAAACACCTTTCACTTTTATATTACCAAGTATTCATGCGATGCTCTGGGGAGCTGCTCAAGGTTTTTTTTTTCACTGGACAGCCAAAAATGGGCTGATTTTCACGCTGCCACCAAAAGTGGTTTGATTTTTAAACGCTGACAGCCACAATGGACTTTTTTCACTGTTGACAGCTACAAATAATTACTTTCACTGCTGAAAGCTACGTGGAACGTTACATTTCTGACAACCAAGTGGATTATGTCACTGCTGACAAACCAAAGTGGGAATTTTACTGCGAAAAGGCAAAAGTGAACCGATTTCACCGTTTAAAAACCTAGAAACGCCAATTTCACTGCCCCCCTCTACAAACGCAGTATTTACTGTTAGTGATGTCCAGAGGGAGATGACGAATTGGGTATCACTGCTGACTGGGACGTGTCCAAACCAAAATGACAGTGATTTCTGGACCCCAGAAACCAGCTGACAAAACCCGCTGGCAAACCCCCTTTAAGGGTTACGGGGGATTTGGGGGTTTCAGGGTTTGAGGCAGGGCCCTGGGGGGGTGATGGTGGGGGTTTTTTGGGTTGGTGGGGTGGGTTTGGGAGGGGGTTAGTTGTTTTTTAAATTTTTAATGGTGGTTGAGGAAAATCGCGCATCAGCAACCTTGTTTGTTGGGGACTTCCCGTTTCGTACTGCTGGGTCCATCACCGTACCACCACCACTACCACCATCAGTATCACCACCACCGGTAAAAACCACCACTACCACCACAGTATCACACCACCGGGACCACCCCACTCCACCAGTACAAACCCGTGCCACCACCACTACCACCAGTACACCCTGCCCCCACCACTACCACCACCGACCACCCCATTGGTTTTCACCCCGCCCGGCTCCGGCGGCTACAAGTACTTTGGCAGGTAAATTCACCACACCAATATAGCCAAACGAAAGTAAACTTTGCCAGATGTACTATTGTCCCCCCTTCGTCATTATGACTAAGGCGTCACCCCTTGCGTCATTATGTCTGGATGTGATAAAATTAATGAATTTGAGACAACTCATAAAAAATGTTCAAGAAATGGAAAAGTATTTTACCACAGTGGATTTTTCAGACCATTCTGGGTGTACTCACCTTTTTGTACTCCCCTATTTGTGGTTGCAGGGGTGGCCCTACCCCTGGCCCCGCCTCTTCACCGGTTGTACTAGACCCCCTCCCCGCCCTAGTTATCAAACCTCGCTTAAAACTGGTAGGTTCCTGCCTCCATCGTCTTTTCGGGCTATTCCACTGCCTTACAACCAAGACTGAAGAAATCTCCTACTATCTCTCTGACTCTTTTGTGCTTCAATTTCCCCAATTTGTGGCCTTTTTGTTTCTGTGTCCCCTCCCGGGAACATCCTGCCCTTGTCCACCTTTGTCTTTTCCCGCGTTTTTTATATGTCGTTTCAGTCCCCCCTGACCCCTCCTGTCCTCCAGTGTCGTCAGGCCCGTTTTCCCTTAACTTTTTTCATAGGACTTTCCCCCTTAGCTCGGAACTAACCTTGTCGCAACCTTTGTACTTCTCTAGTTTCTTGACGTCTTTTTCAATGCGGGTTCCAAACGGGTGTTTCATACCCATTTTGGGCCCGACATACCGGTTTTTTACATGTTTTAAAATGATTCCTTACTAAGGTGTCGGAATGCGTTTCAGGTTTGCCGGCGCCCTAGTGCGCAGTTATCTGATTGTGTGGGGTTTCCGGAGACATGCTCGGTTATACTCCCCCCAAGATCTTTTCCCCTTTGAGTGAGGTTTGCAGTTTTTGGGCCCCTACCCTATACTCTGTCTGGGGTCTTCTTCCCCTTCCCCTATCTTTGATTTTGCATTTGGCAGGTTTAAAATTCGAGAACCCCCATTTGCGGGCCCAGGTGCCCCAGTCTGTCCGGTCTCTTTTAATCCGCCGGTCCTCACAGATTAATTTTCCTCATTAACTTCACATCATCTGCAAACAGGGACACTTCTGAGTCTAAACCCTTCCCGCATGTCGTTCACATATGGTGTGTGTGGTGTGGTGTGTTTTGGTTTTTTGTGATCACCTAGTTGTACCACCTAGTTTAGGTTGCGGGGGGCGGTCCGGCTCCTGGCCCCGCCCTTTACTGACGCTACTAGGGCACTCTCCCTGAAACCGTGAGCTTTTTTTACCTCGTTAAAGCTATGTATGGATCCTGCCTCCCTAATCGCTTTCCCAAAAATTCCCCCTTTCTGACTACCTGTGGCGAAGAAAACTTTCCCAACATCCCGTATTCATCTTGTCTTCGCTTCCCAAATGTGCCCCCCTTGTTTCTGTGTCCAATCTCTGGGAACATCCGTCTTTGTCCACCTTGTCAAATTTCCCCTCAGTATTTTGTAGTCGTTCCCTTCCCCCCTATCCTCCTGTCCTCCCGTGTCTTCAGGGGGATTTCCCTTTAAATCTCCTCGTAGGAATACCCCTTTGCTCTGGGACTAGTCTTGTTTCAAACCTTTTACTTTTTCAGTTTCTCACGTGCTTGGCAGGTGTGGGTTCCAAAATGTGCCGCATACTCCAATATGGGCCAACGTACAGGGTTTACAGGGTCCTGAATGATTCCTTATTAAGATGTCGAATGCTGTTCTGAGGTTTGCTAGGCGCCCATATGCTGCAGCAGTTATTTAGTTGTGTGCGCTCAGGAATTGCCTGGTGTTATACTCACCCCAAGATCTTTTCCTTGAGTGAGGTTTGTAGTCTCTGACCCCCTAGACTGTACTCCGTCTCGGCCTTCTTTGCCCTTCCCCAATCTTCATGACTTTGCACTTGGGGGGATTGAACTCCAGGAGCCAATTGCTGGACCAGGTCTGCAGCCTGTCCAGATCCCTTTGTAGTTCTGCCTGGTCTTCGATCGAGTGAATTCTTCTCATCACCTTCACTTTCATCTGCAAACAGGGACAGCTCAGAGTCTATTCCTTCCGTCATGTCGTTCACAAATACCAGAAACAGCACGGGTCCTAGGACTGACCCCTGCGGGACCCCGCTGGTCACAGGTGCCCACTCTGACACCTCCCCACGTACCATGACTCGCTGCTGTCCTTCCTGAAAGTATTCCCCCTGATCCATTGTGTGGTGTGTTGTGTGTGTGTGGTGTGTTTTGTGTGTGTGGGGTGTGTGTGAGTTGTGTGTGTGTGTTGTGTGTGTGTGTGTTGTGTGTGTGAGTGTGTGTGTGTGTGTGTATTTTGTGGTGTGTGTACTCACCTAGTTGAGGTTGCAGGGGTGGAGTCCAAGCTCCTGGCCCCGCCTCTTCACTGGTCGCTACTGCATCCTACTCCACAAACTTGACCATTATGGTATAAGAGGCCATGCGCTTGCATATTTCAAATCTTACCCTTACTAATAGGTATCAGTACGTCACCATTAAAGACCGGGCATCAACAACACAGCCACTTGATACTGGAGTTCCGCAGGGAAGTGTCCTTGGTCCCCTGCTCTTCCTCATATACATCAATGATCTTCCAAACGTATCCGCCCACCTGAACCCCATTCTTTTTTGCTGACGACACGACTTATTTTCATCTCTCACCCTAATCTTCCCACCCTCAACACCATTGTTAATGAGGAGCTGATCAAAATATCGACTTGGATGACAGCCAATAAACTTACGCTTAACGTTGACAAAACCTACTACATTATGTTTGGTAGCAGAGCAGGAGATGCACAAATTAAACATTAAGTTTGACAACACTCTAATTCCCAAAGGCATAATGAGGGAAAATTTCCTAGGCCATACCTCGAAAAACAACCTGAACTTCAGCACTCAAAATCCAACACATAACCAAAAAAAGTATCCAAAAACGGTTGGGATCCTCTCCAAGATACGATACTACGTGCTGCAAACTGCCCTTCTCACACTATACCACTCACTGATTTATCCATACCTCACCAAATCCCTATCTGTGTTTTGGGGATCAACTGCAGCAACACACCTAAAGCCAATAAAAACCCAACTTATTTATCCTTACCTCACCTATGCTATTTGTGTTTGGGGGATCAACAGCAGCACACACCTAAAGCCAAAAAATAACCAACAAAAAGCTGCAGTAAGAATAATCATAAAATCCCATCCCTGGCAGCCACCCCCCCACTCTTCAAAGATCTAAACTTACTCCCAGTTCAGTACATCCACACTTACTACTGTGCAATCTATATCTACAGGGCCCTTAAACTCTAATATCAACCTTGACCTTAAACGCTTTCTTGATAGTTGTGGACAGAAACCCCCCAGCATAACACCAGAAACAAACATCTCTACGACATTCCCCATGTCCGACTAAACCTTTACAAAAATTCAATGTATGCCCAAAGGGCCCCTAAAATCTGGAATACCCACCTAGAAACTCTAGAAATGCAGACACATTTCATCACCTTCAAAACTCCCATTAAAAAAACATCTTATCTCCCTGATACACCCCGTCAACTAATTTCACGGATACCACCTGGTGGTTCACACTTACACTTGCACACTCATTTGACCATAACAGAAATATTAATCTCAGTCTTAATATAATGAATCCTGTGATACTCCAATACTGAAACTATATACTGTGCAAAACAAAAACATTCACACTGCAAAAACTCACAAAATAGTTTTTTAGTCACTTAGCCATAATACCAACTTACCTCATAATTTGTAATATTTTACATTTAAGAATAAAACTAAGTATGCCCGAAATGCCTAGCCATGCAAAAGCGTTCTAGTGGAACACTCTGTAATCTCAATTTTACTACATGTTAAACCAAACAATAACCAAATTTCTGTAAACTCAGCATTGTAATCCTTATAGAGAATAAACTTTGAATTGAATTGAATTGAACAAAAAGCTGAAAGTAAGAATAATCACAAAAATCCCATCCCTGGCAACACCCCCCCCCCACTCTTCAAGATCTAAACTTACTCCCCTGTTCAGTACATCCACACTTACTACTGTGCAATCTACATCTACAGGACCTTAAACTCTAATATTAACCTTGACCTAAAATGCTTTCTTGATAGTTGTGACAGAACCCACAGGCATAACACCAGACACAAACATCTCTACGACATTCCCCGTGTCCGACTAAACCTTTACAAAAATTCAATGTATGTCAAAGGCCCTAAAATCTGGAACACCCTACCTGAGAACTCTAGAACTGCAGACACATTCATCACCTTCAAAACTACCATTAGAAAACACGAATACCACCTGGTGGTTCACACTTACACTCACTCACCCATTTGACCATAAACAGAAATATCAGTCTCAATCTTAAATAATGAATCTTAACTAGTCATAAGTTTGGCCTGTGATACTCCCAATACTGAAACTGTATAGTGCCATAACAAAAGCATTCACATTGCTAAACTCACAAACTAGTATTTAGTCACTTAGCCATAATACCAACTTACCTCATAATTTTGTAATATTTTAAACTTAAGATTTAATATAAGTCTGCCCGAAATGCCTAGCCATGCTAGGTGTTTAGTGGAAACCACTCTGTAATGCCTAGCCATTTTAGGTGTTCTAGTGGTACACTCTTTTAATCCCCTAGCCATGCTAGGTGTTCTAGTGGTACACTCTGTTAATGCCTAGCCATGCTAGGTGTTCTAGTGGTACACTCTGTAATCCCTAGCCATTCTAGGCGTTCAGTGGTACACTCTGAAATTGCCTAGCCATGTAGGTGTTCTAGTGGTCCACTCTGTAATGCCTAGCCATGCTAGGGTTCTAGTGGTACACTCTGTAATGCCTAGCCATGCTAGGTGTTCTAGTGGTACACTCTGTAATGCCTAGCCAATGCTAGGTGTTCTAGTGGTACACTCTTTTAATGCCTAGCCATGCTAGGTGTTCTAGTGGTACACTCTGTAATGCCTAGCCATGCTAGGTGTTCTAGTGGTACACTCTGTAATGCCTAGCCATGCTAGGTGTTCTAGTGGGTCACTCTGTAATGCCTAGCCATGCTGGTGTTCTAGTGGTACACTCTGTAATCCCTAGCCATGCTACCCGTTCTAGTGATACACTCTGTAATGCCTACCATGCTAGGTGTTCTAGTGGTACACTCTGTAATGCCTAGCCATGCTAGGTGTTCTAGTGGTACACTCTGTAATGCCTAGCCATGCTAGGTGTTCTAGTGGTACACTCTGTAATGCCTAGCCATGCTAGGTGTTCTAGTGGTACACTCTGTAATGCCTAACCATGCTAGGTGTTCTAGTGGTACACTCTTGTAATGCCTACCCATGCAGGTGTTCTAGTGGTACACTCTGTAATGCCTAGCCATGCTAGGTGTTCTAGTGGTACACTCTGTAATCATTATTTTACTACATGTAAACCACACAATAACCAAATTCTGTAAACTCAGCATTGTAATCCTTATAGAGAATAATCCTTATAGGTGTGTGTGTACTCACCTAATTGTGGTTGCAGGGGTCGAGACTCAGCTCCTGGCCCCGCCTCTTCACCGACCGCTACTAGGTCCTCTCCCCCTGCTCCATGAGCTTTATCATACCTCGTCTTAAAACTATGTATAGTTCCTGCCTCCACTACATCGCTTGCCAGACTATTCCACTTCCTGACAACTCTATGACTGAAGAAATGCTTCCTAACATCCCTTTGACTCATCTGAGTCTTCAGCTTCCAATTGTGACCCCTTGTTTCTGTGTCCCATCTCTGGAACATCCTGTCTCTGTCCACCTTGTCTATTCCACGCAGTCCTCTTCAAGGGGGGCTCCTTGGCGTGGTGAAGAGGCTCTTGGTCTGAGGAATTAGACCTATCGGTCTTCTTCCTCAGACCGAACCTAATTACCCCCCAATCTCCCCTCCCCTATCCCATCCTCCCCATCCTCCCCTTTTTCCTTTCCTCCTCCTCCCCCCCACTCCTCCCTTTTGCCCTTCCTCTTTTTGTCCTTTGGGATTTCTCCCACAGGCGCGCTAGTTCCTAGGTAGGGGAAAGGATACCGGGGTCCATCCCATTCCGTTGAGGTTCTTACGGGGGCCCGTAGTTTGCCGTGGAATCGGATCCCCTGGGGATGTCCCGATCCCTCCCGTATCCCGGAGTAGCTTTGGGTGTCTTTCGGGCGACGAGTGTATCTCTGGAAGCCACCTTCGGATTCCTGGGGTGGTGGCCGAAGGAGGTAGGGCTGTGGCGGATATCCGGGCCGCCCTCTCTTTTGTCCACCGAGGTAGCTCGGCAGATGTGAGGTTGCTATCCCGGATTTAGTTTATAGCATGAGGGGTTTAAGGGTATGGCATGGGTTCCATGCTGCATCTGCGCTACTAGCGGTGCTGAGGTCCTCTTGGGCCGGAGGGAGATTTCTGGCCCTTTCAGTTCCTCCTAAAACATCCCTCCCCGGTCCCCCCTTTTTTTATTCTTTTTTTTATTTTTTTTTCTTTTCTTTTTTCTTTTATTTTCTTAAAACAAAAAAAAAGAAGACCTAACCATGGCAGCCCTAGTCCATGAACCTGGTACCCCTGGCCCCTTCTTGATACCGCACCCCGTTCTGACCCCGCCTCTCTTTGGGGCCACTCCTTCAGACATTCCTCATGCCTCTGTACCTATTGCCGGTGCTGTTTTTCCTCACCCGCTTCAGGTACTGAGACCTCGACTGACTCCTTCGATTTTTCGGACCTTCGCTCTCCTCTGACTATGCTTCTGGCCTCTCCCTCTACGGTGGCCGGCAATTTTAAATCGCCGATCCGTTCCACGTCGGGCCAACTCTGGTCCCACGCCTAAACGCCCAAAAATTACCTGCTTTATGATACTTCTCCACCTTCTCGTTCTTTCAGAAACGATCGACACGTCCTTCACTCCTTTCCACCTCAGTTTCAGACTGAACAATGGACTAAATTCTTCACTTTACGACCAACTTCCTCTACTGCCTATCTTTCTGACCACAGTATTGGCAAGGCACTCCTACGCCATGTTGGTAAAGATTTTCTTTTCATGCTCTTAAGAGCGGTACGTGCATCATTACCGTACAGAATGCTACCCAGGCCATGAGCTCTCTCGTCTTTCCAATCGATACTGTTCCTGTCACTCTTGAAAAACATCATTCCCCCAATTCTTGTTTTGGTACCGTCATTTCTGCCCCATACCATAGTTCAACAAAATTTCCAGACATGTGGCACTGACATTCTTGAACAGCTGGAACTCCAAAATCTCCCAATCCTCAAGGTAGACACTTACGTTCTTCCTGCCCGTGGGCGGAGACGATACCCTAGCAATGTGGCTCGTTTAACTTTTGACAGCCGAGAACTCCCAACCTCAGTTTATATAGCAGGAATCGGTTACAAGTTCGAAAGGTGATCCCTACACCACAACAGTTAGAAATTGCTGGCGATTGGCCATCCAGCGAAATATGCAGATCTATCGCTGAAAGCCCAGTCTGTGGTGCCAATGACCATTCTAATACGTCTTGCAATCGATCTCCCTCTTTGCCTTAACTGTCATAGGCTCACCCTTCATACCTCGCCGTTGTCAGGTCTATTTAAACGAGCGGGAAATCCGTTACCTCAAGAGACAGAAGTCTCCCTTTTGCCATGGCAGTTCTCAACTCCGCCTCCAAGGAGACTCCACGTGTTTCTTATTTCCCCTGTTTTCAAAACGTCCCCCCACTTCTGGGGACCCTTCTACACCCACCTCTGTGGTTACCCTCCATAATCACTCCTGTATCTAATCCTTTTGCTGTCCTCCCGGGTCAGACGTCCCCCACTTCAACGCCTCAGTCTAATCTCGCTTCTTCGAGTTCTCTCTCACAAGCCTCAGTATCGACGAGACCTCGTACGACACCTCCTCCCAATCGTCCCTCTACTTCTCAAAGTCAAAAAAAGGCCCGTTAACACCTCCTACCATCTCCACCTCCTCATTTACCCTCCCCGTCTCTGTCCCTGGTTCTTCCCCTCTCACTGGCTCAGTTACAAGGGTAGAGGTTCACCCTCCTCCTCGTACTGTACCTTCCTCCCCTGTTCCCTCCCAAGTTTCTTCCTCTTCTGCCACCTCCCAGGTTCCTGCCTCTTCTGTCCCCTGCCACGCTTCTCCAGTTCCCTCCACCCTTTCGCCCCCCTACCTTGGTACAGTCCAATACAGTTCCAATCTTTACTCATCCTCCCCCTACCATTCCCAATATTGTCTCCCATACGACATCTCTGAATTCCAAACACTTGAAGCAATCTCTGAATTTTATTGCAAGACCAAAAACCCTCAATGGACCTGATCCCCTTCCGCTCTTTCTCTCTCCTCTGCTCCATCTGCGCCCAAATCCTTTCTTCCAGCGCACCGTTCCTTCGCTGCTTGAACGTTTTCCACTGCCTCCGCATGTGACTTTTCTAACCTTCTAGTCTGTAGGAACCCTTACCTGCGGATTTTTAAGTATCTTTTTCATTGCCAATCATGGCCCCATTTTACAGTGAATATACGCGGCCTCAGGGTAATCGGGGTGAGCTTCAGATGTTTTCTCTCCCAGTTTTTCCCCTGTTGGGGTTTTGCTTACAGGAACCAAAAATTTCACTCTGCTGTTATTCTCACATCTCAGGCTATAATTTATTGTATTCTTCAGATCCTTTCCTGATGGACCTTTAATGAAAAGTGCCCTTCTTCTCCGCACTGATATTTCCCTACCATCAGCTATTTGTTCATACTTCGCTGCATTACACAGCAGCCCGTATCCACTTACATAGGTGGTATACGCTCTTCTTTATATCTCTCTCCTTCTCGGGCATTATCTATTCCGGATTTTGCCTTCCTTGTTTTCGTCATTACCGCCACCGATTCTGTTACTTGGTGATTTTAATGCCCACCATTTCCTCTGGGGGGTTTTCACTGTGATTCCCGTGGAATTCAGTTTGAGGCTTTTCTTGCCACCCACTCCCTCCATGTTTTTAAATACAGGTACTCACACCCATTTTGATCCTCGGACTCATACTCTCTCTTGCATTCGATCTCTTAGTCTGCTCTTCCTCCGCCACATAGACTTCACTTGGTCTGTTCTCCCGGACTTAACATGACAAATGATCATTTTCCCAATCATTCTTACTTCCCCTTCATATCGCCACCCTTTTGCACCCCACGCTGGCAATTTAATCGGGGAAATTGGAACCTTTACTCACACCTAACGTTTTTAAAGAGGTTCCTTCTTTCGTCCCCCCATCGATGAGCTTTTTACACCTCTTCTCGTCCTCCGTTTTCACTGCAGCTTCTCATTCTATACCCCAAACTTCGGGCAGGCATTCTCAGAAATGCGTGCCTTGGTGGTCTCCTGCTTGTGCTCGTGCATACGTTTGAAACGCGGCTGCATGGGGCAGGTACCGGTACAATAGAACCACAGAGCGACTCCTTGATTTTAAACAGAAGCGTGCGATCGCTCGCCATGTCAAACCGTGATGCTAAACGCACTTGCTGGCGAGATTATGTCTCCACCATCACCTCTGCTTCCTCTATGAGTGCAGTCTGGAAAAAAGTAAAGAAAACTGAGTGGTAAATATTCTCCGACCCGGCTCCTGTTCTGCGGGTTGCCGGTGTTGAATAGCAAAAACCCACTAGATGTTGCCAATGAAATTGGCAATCATCTGGTCCGATATTTCCAGGGACTCCATCATGCCCTCATTTCTTTCCTCAAAGTCTGCCAGAGAGTTAGCACCCTTGGACTTTTCTTCCCCTCAGAGAAGAACAGTATAATGTGCCTTTTACACTTCAAGAACTGGAGGCAACACTCTCACTTGTCGATCATCGGCAGCTGGGCCCGACGAATTCATATTCGTATGCTACAACATTTACATCAGTCAGCCCTTGCAGTCCTATTACGCCTTTACAATCTTATTTGGTCACAAGGAGTTCTTCCACAGCTGTGGAAATCCCCATTGTCTCCCTTTCCGCAAACCAGGCACTACGGGACATTTAAACCTCCCACTATCGTCCCATTGCTCTTACCAGTGCAGTTTGCAAAGTAATGGAACGCCTAGTAAATAGACGTTTAGTGTGGTATTTAGAGACACACAACAGTCTCCCACTCGTCAATATGGCTTTCGTAAGGGACGTTCTACCATAGACCCCTTACTACGCTTGGATACGTTTTGTTCGTAATGCCTTTGCGAAATAACCACTCAGTTATTGCCATATTTTTTTGACCTTGAGAAGGCATATAACAACCTTGGAGGTATAATATTTTAGCCCCAAGCCCACTCCTTAGGCCTTCGAGGCAATCTACCATCCTTCCTTAAGAACTTTTTAACTGGACAGGCATTTCCATGTTCGGGTTAATAATGTGCCCCTCCCCGGACTTTATCCAAGCTGAAGGGTGTCCCCCAGGGATGTGGTTCTGAGCACACTTTTTTCTCCTTGCTATTAATGATTTGGCCTCTAGTCTTCCATCAATATTTGGTCATCACTCTATGTTGATGGACTTCGCTATTGCCTGTGCAGGCGCTGACTGTCACCTCATTACAGTTTCTCTCCAACATGCAGTCGACCCGGGGTTTCAATTGAGCCACCACACGTGGGTTTTAAATTTTCCAGCACTAAAAACCCACCAAATCACTTTTCACTAGACGCTCTGTCATCTCCGATCATCCTTTGTACCTCTATGGCTCCCGTATCCCTGAACGTGATACAGTCAAGTTTCTGGGGCCCCCTCTTTGATCGTAGGGTTTAAACCTGGAAACCTCACATTACCTCTCTGAAGGCAACTTGTCCACAGCCGGCTGAACCTTCTTAAAACCCTTGCTCATCTTTCATGGGGAGCTGATCGTCGAACCCTCCTTCGCCTACATTCCACCCTTATTTTATTGAAACTTGATTATGGTGACCAGATCTATTCAGCGGCATCTCCGCTACTCTCTCTACCTTAACCCCATTCATCACCAAGGGTTACGTTTATGCCTCGGGTGCTTTTCGCT
>NW_026477593.1:0-10065 GCF_026875155.1 Cherax quadricarinatus
TTTTCCTCCACTCTAGATTTGTATGCCCCTAGTCATTCTAATTGCTCCACCCTCTCTAAAATGAACTTTATCCATGAACCTTATCCATGGAGGTAAAGTAAAAAAAAGCGATGTACCAGAGCATAGTATCAACAGTGTTATTTGGAGGTGAAACATCACAGTGAGGATGAAGCTGGAGGCAGTGGAGGTGTGTTCGAACATATCTCCACTGCCTCCAGCCTTGTCCTCAGTGTAATGTTTCACCCCCATATAATACTGTTGGTACTATGTTCTGGTACACTTTTTTTTTAATATACCTCCATGGATATAGTTCTTTGTCTTCACAGATACCTCGATGCACCACTCACCTTGTTCACCTCATCTTTCTTAGAACCATCTTCTGACACGTTCACTCTCAGATACAGTGGACCCTCGTTTTTCGTAATTAATCCGTTTCAGAGTGTGACTAATATCAAAATTGACGATTTGCAAAACCATTTTCCCCATAAGCAATAATGCAAATCCAATTAATCCATTCCAGAGACCCAAAAGTATTAAAACAAAATAATTTTTTTTACATGAAATATAGATGTACATACACAGCAAACAATGAGACCTGAAGAATGAACTAAAAATAGCATGACACTTACCTTTATTGGCAATTCTTCTTAGTATATGGAAGACAGAAGGAGGGAGAGAATGGATTAATTACTGTTTGGAAGGGGAATCCCCTTCCATAAAGACTTCAGGTACCAGGTGCTTTTCTGGGGTTACTTCCCTTCTTTGTTTTTTAATGCCATCAGGACCAGCTTGAGAGTCACTGCACACCTGTAGCATTAAATATCTGTCCAGAGAGCTCTGTTTCTGGCATCTCTTTAAAATTTCCCTAAAATGGGACAAGACATTGTCATTGTACTTGTTGCCGACACGGCTTGCAACAGCTTTGTCAGGGTGATGTTCCTCCACAAATCTTTCCATCCTACTCCACATTGCACAAATCTCCTTAATCTCTGAAGAAGGCAAGACATTGTCATTGTACATGTTGCCAACACAGCTTGCAACAGCTTTGTCAGGGTGATGTTCCTCCACAAATCTTTCCATCCTACTCCACATTGCACAAATCTCCTTAATCTCTGAAGAAGGCACCTTCTTCCATCTCTCTCCCTCCTCCTCTGAAGCAATTTCCTGAGCTGTGGTCTGCTACTGTTCCAGATGAAGCTCTCCCAGCTCTTCAGTGGTTAGGTCTTCATTGTGGTCCTCCACCAAGTCTTCCACATCTTCGCTATTCACATCCAACCCCATGGAATTCCCCAATGCCACAGTAGATTCCACAACTGGCATAGGGTCCTCAGGGTCAGCCCCAAACCCTTCAAAATCCCTCTTTTGGACACAATCTGGCCACGTTATTATTATAATAAAAAAGAAGCGCTAAACAATCCGGCCACAATTTTCTCCAGGCAGAGTTCAAAGTCTTGGGAGTCACTCCCTCCCAAGCCTTACCTATAATTATGGTTTATGCAGTGGAGGATACTGAAGTGATCTTTCCAAAACTCTCTTAGGGTCAACTGAGTGCCTGAGATCCCATCAAAACACCTTTGAAAGATTGCTTTGGTGTAGATGTTTTTGAAGTTTGAAATGATCTGCTGGTCCATGGGATGGACAAGAGTGGTATTAGGGGGCAAGAACTGCACTGTGATGAAATGAAACTCCTCCACAATTTGGTAATCCAAGTCTGTAGGATAAGCAGGTGCATTGTCCATTACCAGGAGGCACTTGAGTTCCAATTTATTTTCCAGGAGGCATTTCTTCACACTGGGGCCAAACACTTCATTGAACCAATCAAGGAAAATTTCCCTGGTGACCCATTATTGCGACCCCTGAATGGGTCACAATGTATATAATGTATATTACCTGTTCATATAATTTTATATTGCTTATATCTGCGATATTAGCTAAATCGTAAATATATTGCTTTATATTATTATTTGACTTAGTTATATTATTAGGTAGGATGTAACATTTATATATTATTCAGTGCTTATAGTTCTAGTGTTAAGTAGCTGACAGCATTGTCTAACTACTGTAGTTTTCACTTCCCTTGTTTCGCTGCCAGCTTCTGTGTTGCTGGGCAGCAGCAGTCCACGGAGAGTCACGTGATCAGGGTGGGGTGATCACACCTCACCAGGAGTGAGTGTCTGCCTGGCCTGCATTTTCTTGTCTGTTTGACGTTGCTTCTAACAAGACGTGCCTCTCTAGCTCTCCCTTGCTGGCCCTTGTTGGAAGATCGTCTCTGTCGCTTTCTTGTTGTTAGTTCTGTGTAACTCTGTTCACAGAATATAGCCTAGATTTAGTGGTTTTCGACGTTTTACTGAGGTTGTGTGTCACATAGACACACTGAGAAACTCAGGTCCTGAGCTGTAGCTTCTGACTTAATTTGTACTGGTATCTGTGTACTGTCAAAGTCGGGGATTTTCTAATGCTGAACATGGATTCAGTAGTATGGGAGTTTTGTGACTTTTGTGGAGGATCTGCAGATGGTCCCTACTTATTGTCATTGTATTATCTCCTTGTTCCTGATTCTGTGTCGTTGTTGCTTGTTATATTGCTGTTTGGCTTATCAGTCGTTTTATTGTTCAAGCAAGCTGTTCTGATTGCCAGGTTGGTCAAGAAGTTAGTTTATGTGAGGACTTTTAGTCAGCCACTGGTTAAGTCTAGTTGAGTCTTGAGACATAGCGAACTACTTAGAGCACTTACACACATACACACAAGCTTACTTGTATATATTTGTATTATGTTATTAAATGCTAACAATGTACCAGACGGTACTTAAAAGCCATAAAGATGTGATATGTGCCTTCAGCACAATACTACTGTACACGAGAGAAGTGTAGGAACTTATATCCTATATTATATTCAGTTGATTACTTTAATTTACTTTGATATTATACTCCTAGACAACTTTATTGATATTAATAAACTTATTAAATTTTAATTTATTTAGTTAGTAGCCTACCAGTTGTAATCCTGAAACACTACTGAATCTTACTAAATTCTAATGGATAATTGGACCAGGATACTGACTACTTGTTATAAAAATCCAGTAACAGGCTGGATGCTAGAAGGGCAATCCTTTCTAGTATTCACTGGAGATCTCTATCATTACTAGATATCATGTTGTTTGTAACAAATGGGGCCTGTCCAGGAGGCTTTTGATCCAAGGTGTTGGAGAAATTGTCTAGTTTGGCATACTAGTAAATCTATGGTCAAACACTCTGAGTACTTTCCTAATCTAAAGACTTTGAGTTTAGTCTTGTACAACATAATAGGTGGATGTATGTACTTGACTGAGTCTCTTGATCCAAGGAGATGGAAATACTGTTGATGAGCTCTAGCTCTAAGACAACCAACACTAAAATTCCTATTAGGATTATAGTTTCCCATAATCACTCTCTCGTAGTACATTTATTTTCGTGATGTATGTCAAAGTGAAACAGTTAATTGATACTCTGACTTTGTCGAAGTTGAGTACATTAAAACTTCAGACGTGGTGGTGAGTAGCCAAATATCTCGGTGTGATGCATAATACGAATTACACCGCAGAAACTGTCAGAGCGTTAATTAAAGATATATTGTTTCTTGCTCATGCAGAGATGTCTAATTATGATTCAGATCGGAGAGCATAGTGTTGCTTTAGGAAGTATGACTCTATTTGATGATGTAGATGAGAAAGCAACTACAGCAGAAGTGTCTGAGCCTAGTATAACTCCGTTCACGCTCACACCTTTCCGCCTGATTAACACAATAGTACAGTGTAGCTGGTAGTATGACTCAACCTCATACTAGTATCATGTATGCTACACCTGTATCTACTTATCCTAGACCAGATCTAGACTCTAGGGATGGCTGGACTAGGTGCCCGACCTAAGGACCATCCAGATTCATTCGTTAGATTCCGTACTCCTCCGTTACCCACTGGTCCTATCTCTGAGAAACAGTTTGAGAGGATGGAACATCTTATTATGTTGCAGACTGCACAAATAGAGGCACAGAGGAAATTGAGCGAAGATGATTTCCAGAGAGAAACTGTTCGTCTCGAAAGACAACAGATTAATAGATCTGACGAAGTTGATAAACCTGTTAGTACAACACAGGACACATTTAATGTGCAGAAAGCCACCTCAATGGTTCCTTATTTTTTGAGAGTGACTTAGACACCTATTTTGATGTGTTTGAGAACCAGGCACATGCTGTGGACTGGCCACATAAGCACTGGGCTACCTTGCTGCACACAGCTTTGACAGGAAAAGCTCAAACTTGTATTGCTGCTTTACCAATTCCCAAGTACATTAGTTATGACGCTGTCAAAGAAACTATTCTAGAGACATATAACTTGTTACCTGTAAGTTATCAACGTGCATTTCATACGTTACAACGACGACAAGATCAAACTTGTGTAGAGTTTGCTCGTGAGAAAAAAGCTGCATTTGAGAGGTGGTACAGAGCCGCTAAGTACAATAATTATGAGAGTCTGGTTCAGTTGTTACTTCATGAAGAATTTAACAACTGTATGTCTGCTGACATACAAGAATATCTGATCGATCATACTGTCTCGGATATTCTGGAAACTGCAGCATTAGCAGACAATTACGAGATTTCTCACAAACTTGTATGTACTAAAACACAGAGAAACAAGGTACCTAAATATTGTCCTAGAAGTTGGCAACCTGATCAGTGCCGGCGTGATGTACCTTTACCAGGAAAACTCACAATCCTGAATCTGTCTCTGTGGTTAGACAGAAATCTGATATCGAGAAGAAAATTAAATGTACCTATTGTAACAGAAAAGGACATGCTAGAGAGTATTGCTATAAGCTAGAAAGAGATACGAGAAGCGGTCATGCAGCTGGTGCCCCTACACAAGTCGTATCCTCTTCCGTGCAACAAAAGCACCAAAATCCTAGTAATACCTCTGATCCCACTGTTTTAGATAATATTACTCAGAATAGATGACTAGCGTCAGAAAGTGTATCTGACGAAAAGATTCAATTAGCGATGAGTCCTTATCGAGAGGCAAAGTAGGACTTGACGAATCACATCTAACTGAAATAATTACTTTCAGAGACACTGGCAGCTATCTCACATTACTGAGAGAAGATGTACTGCCCATAACTGATGATACCTATTGCAAGATAGATGTATTGTTAGAAGCCTATGGTGGGGCTGTTATAAAGTACCTCTGCACAAAGTTTACATTGAAACAAGCTATTATACTGGTTTATTTCAGTGAGTATATCCAGTGGTGTATTTCCCATCAGTCAGTGGACTTGTTGATAGGGAACGATATCCTTCGTGCTGGTATATGTAAGGAATCACTTGTGATTGATAATACCACTGATGATAATTATTCCATTGAAGCTTGTAGAGAGGAGCCTATTTTATTTAAACTCAGCGCAGTTACTAGAGCTATGTCAAAGATAAAACAACCATCCTTGTCTCCTGTTGAGTTAGCTGATGACAATGATTATGGCTTGAATATGTTGTTTAGTGATGTTCCACACCCAGGATCATTAACCGTTTGAGGGTTAACAGGCCCTCTCTGAGACTTGTTCTCAGGGTCGGCCAAATTTAAAAAAAAAATTGTTTTCGTATGAAAAGATAATCTTCCCCTGATCATAATGACACCAAAAGTATGAAATTTGATGGAAAACTTACGGAATTATACTCTCGCGAAGTTAGCGGTCTTGACAATGTTTACGCATTGGCGATTTTGCCCACTTTGAGCCCTATTTTCGGCCAATTCCAGTGTACTAGTCGACAAAAATCATAACTATTTCTCTAGAACTTCATTTTTTCTATTGAATGAGTACAAGAAACCACCCATTTACTGATTTCAACTATCCAATACAGTGATCAGAATTTAGCAATTTTGCCAATTTCACACAAATTTCAAAAGATGCCAATTTCCAAATAGGGTCCAGAATAAACAAGAAAGACATTCCTGGCACTAAATTAACATTTCCTCTGTTCGTTAGTCACATTCCAAGGCCCCTCTTATATTTCTTTGGCTTTCCACTTTCAATTTTTATTCTTACAAAAAATAGAAAATTTACTGTTATGCAGACTGCTGCATTAGTGTAGAAATGGTATAAATAATATCAGCGCACTTGTGAAAGAATATTAGACTCACCAGTTGATGTGCATTGGACGCTTGGCATGATTTGTTTACTTTTGAACTTGGTAAAAATCGAACATTTCTGCTACTTTGAGCTCAATTTCAAGGTACTTTTCATTGTAAAACCAGTCAAAATCATCTCAATTTCTGTAATATGTCTTCCATTCTATAAAATGAGACCAAGAAAACTAGAATACAACAATAAATACCATACGAAAATACAGTGCAAAGTTGCTGTTTTATTCCAAAAACACAAAGTTTTTTTTTCTCATTATGCACTGTGTGCTGCAGGATTTTTTTTATACTGCACACTCTGACCACATAGACCCATTCTTTCATATGTATGCCTACCAGCTTTCTCCCACTAGATTTGAGGGCGCTAGAATTTAGTCATACTAGTACAGGTCTCCCTCAACATTCGCGAGGTTAGGGATCAAGAGCCTCGCGAATGTTGAAAAACCGTGAATGTTTGTGCCCCCAATATATTGTAGGGAAATATATTACAATACTGCTTCCTTAACTTGTTGAACCATGAATAATCATAAAATACATGAAAACGTCCGTAAATTGTACTAAATATATACATGTTATGCTTTAATAACGTATGATTATTAATAACATGTATGTTATTAAACACCACAGACTCCACCAATGCCTCCACCACTGCGAGTCCTTACTACCCTCCCCCCGACCCCCGCACTGGCAGCCAGCCCCCCACCACTCAGTGTGGTGAGTGTTTTGTTTGTTCATTATTTGCTATTAAATTACAGAATAAATTATGTAAACCCATTCATGACTGCATATTGGAATGGCTATTAGGAAAGGTATTAGATGGTGACATCATGTGTTTTACTCTTGAACACAGCAAAGAATCGAACATTTCTGCTATTGCTAATAATAACAATAGTAATAAAATAATAATAATAATAATAATAATAATAATAATAATAATAATAATAATAATAAATACGATATAATTGAAGAAGGAAATAGTACAAAAATACGAGGGAGTGGTTGACACATCGTCAGTGTGACTTTGTTTATGCTGGAGTGAACATTAATCTCCCTGCTCTTCCAAACATTTCACAATAATTCAGCAGTTGAGGCAATGTATTTAATAACATATAATGTTATAAATAATAATAGTACATGTTATTATTATAACATGTATTATTAACATGATGTATTTAATAACATATGTATAAATAATAATAGTACATATTATTAATAACATGTACATGTATGTTATTAAATACCATTGCCTCAATCACTGCCTCTACCACTGCCTCTACCACTGCCTCTGTCACTGCCTCTACCACTGCCTCTACCACTGCCTCTACCACTACACTGCCTCTACCACTGCCTCTATCACTGCCTCAACCACTCCAGTCACACTCAATCTACAAGGCACCAAACACAATGAATTATTGTGAAATGTTTGGAAGAGCAGGGAGACTAATGCTCACTCCAGCATAAACAAAGTCACACTGACGATGTGTCAACCACTCCCTCGTATTTTTGTACAATATCCTTCTTCAATTATATCATATTTATTATTATTATTATTATTTATTATTATTATTATTATTACTATTGTTATTATTAGCTGTAGCAGAAATGTTTAATTCTTTGCAGTGTTCAAGAGTAAACACATGATGTCACTGCTCAATACCTGTCCGAATAGCCATTCCAATATGCAGTCATGAATGGGTTTACATTATTTATACTGTAGTTTAATAGCAAATAATGAACAAACAAAACACTCACCACACTGACTGGTGGGAGGGCTGGCTGCCAGTTGCGGGGTCGGAGGGAGGGTAGTAGGGACTCACAGGTGGCAGGAAACTTAAATATGATTTGGCGGCTGGAATTTGGTGGCTGGGAATTTGGCGGTTGGGAATTCACAAATGTGTGAAGCCCTGAAAGTTGAAAACGTGAATGTTGAGGGAGACCTGTACTTCAAAACCCTGGTTGTAATTATTATTATTATTATTAATATTATTATTATAATCAAAAAGAAGCGCTAAGCCACAAGGGCTATACAGCGCTGCAGGGTAGGGAAGGAAGCAAGGGAATTGGATGGCAAAAGGGAGGAGGGATGATCAGTAGGTTACAGAAAACAGCGGGCAGGGGAAGTACAGGGGTAGAGGGTAGCAAGAGATTGAAGTAGAAAGGGCTAAAGGGTATCAGAATTTTGAAGTAAGTCAGTTTTTTGTCAAAAAGTCAATGAGAGAGTCCGGATGAAAAGTGGATCCATCAGCGAGAAGGGAAGGTAAAGAGGGAGCAGTGAGCAAAGACGACGACGAGGTAAATTCTTGCGTGCTCGTTGATAAAGTGGGCAGTCCAACAGAATTGGCTGACTGATAATGGAGCTTGGCAATTCTCACAGAGAGGAGCAGGGCGCCTCTCCATGAGATATCCATGAGTAAGACGAGTATGGCCAATGCGAAGACGGGAGAGAGTAGTCCTCCCAACCTCGACACTGGTGATAGCAAGACGGCCAGTAACCTATACTTGGTTTAATAGTTTGAAGTTTGTTGCCGAGCATAGTAGACCAACGGTGTTGCCAACGGGTGTGAAGGTGGGAAGATATTGCAGCAAAATAGTCCGTAAATGGAATGCCTTTTTCATTGCCCTGTATGTCAACATGACCAGGACCCAACAAAAAACAAAATCTTTATGCTTGGTAAAGATGTGGCATAGCCAAAGTTGGATACGGAGGACAAAGGGGGTGAGGTGTATCAAATTTCTGTTAGCCTGAAAAAGCACTAAGGGAGTCTGAGACAACCCCACAAATGATGACACAGGCATAGATGCAATACGGATAAGTGCTCCCAAGGATGGCATACAATTCAGCAGTAAAAATACTAGCCGAAGATAGTAAATGCCCTCGTACGAGCTGTCCGGAAACACTGCTTGCGAATCCTATGCCATCAGAAGACTTAGACCATCTGTGTAACCAGCAATGGCATGAGAAAAGAGAGTGAAAGTGGTCCCAAAAAAAAGAGAGCGGGAAGCGCCAGTAGACAGTTGGGCTTTCGAGCAAGGGAGAGAGAAAGAACAGACTCGAACAGCTGGAACTTCCCAGGGGGGTAGGGAAAAGTGAATGCTACATGAAAAGAAAGGTGGTAAATGAAGAGAAGACAAGAGCGAATGGAGGCGAAAGAGAAAGGACGGAGTAAACAGGGCGGTGAACAAATAATGTCTACTAATATCAGTGACCATTCTATAAATGGAAGGATTGCGGAGATCATGAGAGCGTACATAGTAGCGAAGGCAATGGGCATCATGGCGATCGGATAAGGATGGAACTTCGCTTCTGCATAGAGGCTCTCGACAGGGGAAGAGCGAAAAGCACCAAGGCATAAACGTAATCCTTGGTGATGAATGGGGTTAAGGCTAGAGAGAGTAGGGAGGAGATGCCGCTGAATAGATCTGGTCACCATAATCAAGTTTCGATAAAATAAGGGTGGAATGTAGGCGAAGGAGGTTCGACGATCAGCTCCCATGAAAGATGAGCAAGGGTTTTAAGAAGGTTCAGCCGGCTGTGACAAGTTGCCTTCAGAGAGGTAATGTGAGGTTTCCAGGATAACCTTACACAAAGAGGAGGCCCAGAAACTTAACTGTATCACGTTCAGGGGTACGGGAGCCATAGAGTACAAAGGATGACGGAGATGACAGAGCGTCTAGTGAAAGTAATTTGGTGGTTTTAGTGCTGGAAAATTTAAACCCACATGTGGTGGGCCCAATTTGGAAAACACGGTCGACTGCATGCTGGAGAGAAACTGTAATGAGGTGACAGTCAGCGCCTGCACAGGCAATACGAAGTCTAACTAAGGATGACCAAATATTTGATGGGAAACTAGAGCCAAATCATTATAGCAAGGAGAAAAAAGGGGGTGCTCAGAACACAT
>NW_026477598.1:0-10087 GCF_026875155.1 Cherax quadricarinatus
CTTTGCTACTTTGATGGTATTTGTTAGGACCCCTGCTAGTACTGTTTTTGGTGGTTTGTGTAGGACCCCTGCTAGTTGAGGGGTAGTTGTGTAGGAGCCATGCTACTGCTACGTTTTGGTATGTAGGACATGTACTGTTATGGTAGTTGTGTAGACCCTGTACTGCTACTGTTGATGGTAGTTGTGTAGGACCCCTGCTACTGCTACTGTTGATGGTAGTTGTGTAGGACCCCTGCTACTGCTACTGTTGATGGTAGTTGTGTAAGACCCCTACTACTGCTACTGTTGTTGGTAGTTGTGTCGGAAAGAAATTCCTCTCCTCACTGCTGTAAATAAGAAGGTAATAAGTGTTGATAAAGAAAGAAGGAAGTGATTGGCGACATTGCAGGTGGCGTGGATAGTGGTACTAAGGTGTGACGCAAGAGCAGCTGAATATATTGCTGAGTACACTAATGCCGCGGAAGGACATCGTATTTGAGGCCACAATCATTGAAGTAGTGCAGACCACGCCTCTGCCCCCTCCAAACCTAAACCAGGTTCGTCACCTCTCATGGCACACACACACACACACACACTCACACACACACGTGAAGCAGTATCGCTAAATAGTGCTCCCAGGATTTAGCGTTCTAGTGGCTGTCCTAAGATATTATTAGCGGTCATCGTACGTGAGTGAATCAGTGAACATACCTACAAGAGTCAGTGTAGTGATAAGGTCATAAAAGAGTGATTAAGTAAATACTGAAAGTAAGAAAAAATTAGTCAATCCCCAGCTGTTGGTGTTGTGAAGGTAGCTAACATCATCAGACTTGTTATGACCATAATACTGTACTAAAGAAAAAAGAGGGAATACCAAGCCTTAAAAGAAAAAGAAAATAAAAACTTGAATGCATGATAAAGTTCCTGAAGGAGTTACAAAATTGAAGGAGTTGATAGCAGCCGACCAGCAGGAACCTCCATTGTTGTGCAGACGACATCACTTGCCTATGTGTGGTTAATTTTGGTTAGTGTCTAAAGTCTCAAGTGTCTCGCCCTGCTGGTTGTATGCTATACCATCTCTCTCTCCCTATTTCAGTACCAGGAGATAGATAGTGGTTAGTAAATTATCTAAATATCGCCAGGTAAACTCCAGAAGAGTTGTGTAGCCTAGTGAACCCCCCCCCTCGTTTTTCTGAGGGACAAGCTAGTAAACAAGTACGCACATGCAAACACACGTGTGCACTCGTAATTATTGTATAATAAACATTAGTATATATTAATAAGGAATTGAGTGAGAAAAAATAATCCTATAATCTTCAAAAAGTAAAGTAGCGTAGTGTGCGGAGATCTGGGCCGGGAGAGTACCGGTGAAACAACAACAATAAAGATCTGGGCCGGGAGAGTACCGGTGAACCAACAACAATAAAGATCTGGGCCGGGAGAGTACTGGTGAAACAACAACAATAACAAATAGTGTTAATGTGACCCCCCCCTCTTTTTCAAAGAACGACAAGCTAGTAAACACACACACACACACAAACACAAGTGTACGCAATTAATATTATATAGTATATTATTTTTTTTTTTTATCACACTGGCCGATTCCCACCAAGGCAGGGTGGCCCGAAAAAGAAAAACTTTCACCATCATTCACTCCATCAGTCTTGCCAGAAGGGTGCTTTACACTACAGGTTAAACTGCAACATTAACACCCCTCCTTCAGAGTGCAGGCACTGTACTTCCCATCTCCAGGACTCAAGTCCGGCCTGCCGGTTTCCCTGAACCCCTTCATAAATGTTACTTTGCTCACACTCCAACAGCACATCAAGTATTAAAAACCATTTGTCTCCATTCACTCCTATCAAACACGCTCACGCATGCCTGCTGGAAGTCCAAGCCCCTCGCACACAAAACCTCCTTTACCCCCTCCCTCCAACCTTTCCTAGGCCGACCCCTACCCCGCCTTCCTTCCACTACAGACTGATACACTCTTGAAGTTATTCTGTTTTGCTCCATTCTCTCCACATGTCCAAACCACCTCAACAACCCTTCCTCAGCCCTCTGGACAACAGTTTTGGTAATCCCGCACCTCCTCCTAACTTCCAAACTACGAATTCTCTGCATTATATTCACACCACACATTGCTCTCAGACATGACATCTCCACTGCCTCCAGCCTTCTCCTCGCTGCAACATTCATCACCCACGCTTCACACCCATATAAGAGCGTTGGTAAAACTATACTCTCATACATTCCCCTCTTTGCCTCCAAGGACAAAGTTCTTTGTCTCCACAGACTCCTAAGTGCACCACTCACCCTTTTCCCCTCATCAATTCTATGATTCACCTCATCTTTCATAGACCCATCCGCTGACACGTCCACTCCCAAATATCTGAATGCATTCACCTCCTCCATACTCTCTCCCTCCAATCTGATATCCAATCTTTCATCACCTAATCTTTTTGTTATCCTCATAACCTTACTCTTTCCTGTATTCACTTTCAATTTTCTTCTTTTGCACACCCTACCAAATTCATCCACCAATCTCTGCAACTTCTCTTCAGAATCTCGCAAGAGCACAGTGTCATCAGCAAAGAGCAACTATGACAACTCCCACTTTATGTGTGATTCTTTATCTTTTAACTCCATGCTTCTTGCCAAGACCCTCACATTTACTTCTCTTACAACCCCATCTATAAATATATTAAACAACCACGGTGACATCACACATCCTTGTCTAAGGCCTACTTTTACTGGGAAATAATTTCCCTCTTTCCTACATACTCTAACTTGAGCCTCACTATCCTCGTAAAAACTCTTCACTGCTTTCAGTAACCTACCTCCTACACCATACACCTGCAACATCTGCCACATTGCCCCCCTATCCACCCTGTCATACGCCTTTTCCAAATCCATAAATGCCACAAAGACCTCTTAGCCTTATCTAAATACTGTTCACTTATATGTTTCACTGTAAACACCTGGTCCACACACCCCCTACCTTTCCTAAAGCCTCCTTGTTCATCTGCTATCCTATTCTCCGTCTTACTCTTAATTCTTTCAATAATAACTCTACCATACACTTTGCCAGGTATACTGAACAGACTTATCCCCCTATAATTTTTGCACTCTCTTTTATCCCCTTTGCCTTTATACAAAGGAACTATGCATGCTCTCTGCCAATCCCTAGGTACCTTACCCTCTTCCATTCATTTATTAAATAATTGCACCAACCACTCCAAAACTATATCCCCACCTGCTTTTAACATTTCTATCTTTATCCCATCAATCCCGGCTGCCTTACCCCCTTTCATTTTACCTACTGCCTCACGAACTTCCCCCACACTCACAACTGGCTCTTCCTCACTCCTACAAGATGTTATTCCTCCTTGCTCTATACACGAAATCACAGCTTCCCTATCTTCATCAACATTTAACAATTCCTCGAAATATTCCCTCCATCTTCCCAATACCTCTAACTTTCCATTTAATAACTCTCGTCTCCTATTTTTAACTGACAAATCCATTTGTTCTCTAGGCTTTCTTAACTTGTTAATCTCACTCCAAAACTTTTTCTTATTTTCAACAAAATTTGTTGATAACATCTCACCCACTCTCTCATTTGCTCTCTTTTTACATTGCTTCACCACTCTCTTAACCCTCTCTTTTTCTCCATATACTCTTCCCTCCATGCATCACTTCTACTTTGTAAAAACTCTCATATGCTAACTTTTTCTCCCTTACTACTCTCTTCACATCATCATTCCACCAATCGCTCCTCTTCCCTTCCGCACCCACTTTCCTGTAACCACAAACTTCTGCTGAACACTCTAACACTACATTTTTAAACCTACCCTATACCTCTTCGACCCCATTGCCTATGCTCTCATTAGCCCATCTATCCTCCAATAGCTGTTTATATCTTACCCTAACTGCCTCCTATTTAGTTTATAAACCTTCACCTCTCTCTTTCCTGATGCTTCTATTCTCCTTGTATCCCATCTACCTTTTACTCTCAGTGTAGCTACAACTAGAAAGTGATCTGATATATCTGTGGCCCCTCTATAAACATGTACATCCTGAAGTCTACTCAACAGTCTTTTATCTACCAATACATAATCCAACAAACTATTGTCATTTCGCCCTACATCATATCTTGTATACTTATTTATCCTCTTTTTCTTAAAATATGTATTACCTATAACTAAACCCCTTTCTATACAAAGTTCAATCAAAGGGCTCCCATTATCATTTACACCTGGCACCCCAAACTTACCTACCACACCCTCTCTAAAAGTTTCTCCTACTTTAGCATTCAGGTCCCCTACCACAATTACTCTCTCACTTGGTTCAAAGGCTCCTATACATTCACTTAACATCTCTCAAAATCTCTCTCTCTCCTCTGCATTCCTCTCTTCTCCAGGTGCATACACGCTTATTATGACCCACTTCTCACATCCAACCTTTACTTTAATCCACATAATTCTTGAATTTACACATTCATATTCTCTTTTCTCCTTCCATAACTGATCATTCAACATTACTGCTACCCCTTCCTTTGCTCTAACTCTCTCAGATACTCCAGATTTAATCCCATTTATTTCCCCCCACCGAAACTCCCCTACCCCCTTCAGCTTTGTTTCGCTTAGGGCCAGACATCCAACTTCTTTTCATTCATAACATCCAGCAATTCATCTGTTTCTTGTCATCCGCACTACATCCACGCACATTTAAGCATCCCAGTTTTATAAAGTTTTTCTTCTTCTCTTTTTTAGTAATGTCTACAGGAGAAGGGTTACTAGCCCATTGCTCCCGGCATTTTAGTTGCCTCATACGACACGCATGGCTTACGGAGGAAAGATTCTTTTCCACTTCCCCATGGACAATAGAAGAAATAAAGATGAACAAGAGCTATTTAGAAAAAGGAGAAAAACCTAGATGTATGTATATATATATGCATGTACGTGTCTGTGAAGTGTGACCAAAATGTAAGTAGGAGTAGCAAGATATCCCTGTTATCTAGCGTGTTTATGAGACAGAAAAAGAAACCAGCAATCCTACCATCATGCAAAACAGTTACAGGTTTCTGTTTCACAGTCATCTGGCAGGACGGTAGTACTTCCCTGGGTGGTTGCTGTCTACCAACCTACTACCTATATAGTATATATTAGTGCATATTAATAAGGAATTGATTGTGAAATTTTTTTTATAATCTTCAAAAGAGAAGCGTAGCCTAGTGTGCGCACGCACACACCACACACCCCACACACACCCACCACACAAACACCCACACACCCCACACACCCCACACACCCACACACCCACACACACCCACACCACCACACACCCCACACACCCACACACCCACACACACCCACACACACCCACACACCCCACACACCTAACACACCCACACACACACACACCACACACACCACCCACACACCACCCACAACACCACCCATCACACCCCACACCACACACCCCCACACACCCCACACACACCCCCACACACCACCCACACACACCCACACACCCCCACACACCCACACACACCCACCACACACCACCACACCCCACACCACCCCACACACACCCACCCACACACCCACCCATCACACCCACCCACCACCCCCCCACCACCCACCCCACACCCACCCACCACCACCCACACAACCACACACACCCCCACACACACCCCCACACACCCACACACACACACCACCCACACACACACACCACCCACACCACACACACCACACACAAACCACACACCCACACACAACCACACAGCCACACACCCACCCACAACACCCACCCACACCCCCCCCACACTCCCCACACCACACACACGCACAAGCCACAGTTCCTTCCCTATCTCCCCCCCCCCCACACTCTGACATATACAATACTAACCTAACATACAGAATTACATAGGTTTTCCCACTCTGAGGCAATCAGGATAAACAAAAATGGGTTGCCAGAGAGCAACAAGAAAACCCAAGGGACAGGAGGAGGAAACTGCAAAGGAAGATTGGGCAGCAGAGCTCAAAAAAAGGAACAAGAATGGAAAAGAAACTAGAAGAACTTAGCATTGAGAATGGAAGAGAGGATAGACATGGAAAGCAGGAAGTGGGAGGTGAAAGTCAAAGCAGCAGAGGCAGGATACAGAGTTTAGAAGAGGAACTGGAAAATCTGAAACAGCCTAAAGAACTAAAGAACATTTTGGGATTGACAACAGAGACCGCTACCCAGCCACAAATAAGGGGACTGTAGGGAAAGAAGGAGCAAAACTGCATGTAGAAGCTCTATCAGTGGAGACTGTAGTAAATGAAAGAGCTAAGCTATATGTGGAGGCCCTAAAAGACCACAACAGAGCCAGGAAGCCGAGAAGGGAAATGACAGGCCACTGAGCCATGTACAGTAGCTAGTGAAACTGAAGAAAGGAAAGCTGCAATGGAGGAAATCAAATTGAATGAGGGGATACACAGGGATATGCAGTGGGAGAATTAAAGGGTGAGGTCAGTCTTTGTGTATGGGCTACAGGAAGTTGAAGGGGAAACATATGAAGCAAGAAAACAAGGGAAAAAAAAAGCAATTGAAGGCATCATGAAAGTAATCGGAGAAGACGAACATGACCCAGCTGGAAAATTTTCGGAGAATAGGGGGGTTTGTAAAAAAAAGAACCCGGCCAGTGAAAGTGACCTTCAAGGCAGAATCGACTTGGAACAGGATACTGCAGGAGAAAGCACGATTAAGGGACATGCCGTCATACAGGAAGGTGTATCTCGACCGCGACAGAACACAAGACGAAAGGCGGAAACTGAGAGAGATGGTACAAAGGCGAAAGGAGGAAAGAGAGGGGATGGAGAAGACAGACAGGAGATCCAGACACAGGAAGAAGATCAAATACAACCTCCCCACAACTTCCTATAGAAGCCTCCCAACCAGGTCAACCCCAGTGCAGCCAAACACTCCTAAACCAAAACACCCATGCCATATCCAATGCCCCCACCCACTACATTACAAACTCCACCCCCACAGCAACCACCCATAGTTCCGTAACAGGTCTCCCACTTCCCCAACCCCAATACACCTCCCAGACCACAGTCTTAGAAAAGAAGTTGAAGGTATGGTATAACAAATGCAGATGGAATAACAAATAAGTATGAGGAGTGGCACAAAAGAATCAAGGAGACATCCCCAGACATAATAGCACTCACAGAAACAAAACTCACCAGAATAATAACAGATTCAATCTTTCCACCCGGATATCAAATCCTCAGGAAAGACAGAGGGAGGAGAGGGGGAGGAGGAGTTGCACTGCTCATTAAAACCCAGTGGGGTTTTGAGAAAATGGAAGGAATGGATGGCACGGTGAAAGGGACTACTTAGTAGGAACAATCCAGTCTGAGGGACATAAGGTGATAATTGCAGTAATGTACAACCACCACAGAACTGCAGAGACCAAGAGAAGAATACGATGAGAGCAACAGAGCCATGGTCGACACACTAGCCGAGGTGGCCAGGAGAGCACACGTGGGGGAGCAAAGTTACTAGTTATGGGTGATTTCAATCACAAGGAGATTGACTGGGAAAACCTGGAGGCCCCATGGGGGTTCCGAAACATGGAGAGCCAAGATGATGGATGTAGTACTGGAAAACCTCATGCATCAACATGTTAGAGACACTACCAGAGAGAGAGGAGAAGATGAACCAGCAAGACTGGACCTTGTATTCACCTTGAGTAGTTTAGACATCGAGGATATCTTGTATGAAAGGCCCCTGGGAGCTAGTGATCATGTGGTTCTGTGCTTCGACTACATAGTTGAGCTCCAAGTGGAGAGAGTAGCAGAATAGGGTGGGAAAAACCAAACTACAAAAGGGGAACTACTCAGGCATGAGGAACTTCCTTCAAAACATTCAGTGGGAGAGGGAACTGACAGGAAAACCAGTACAAGAAATGATGGACTATGTGGCAACAAAATGCAAGGAGGCAGAGGAGAGGTTTGTTCCCAAGGGAAACAGAAATAATGGGAAGAACAGAACGAGTCCTTGGTTCACCCAAAGGTGTAGGGAGGCAAAAACTAGGTGTACTAGAGAATGGAAAAGGTACAGAAGACAGAGAACTCAGGAAAATAAAGAGATTAGCCGAAGAGCCAGAAATGAATATGCACAGATAAGAAGGGAGGCTCAGCGACAATATGAAAATGACATAGCATCGAAAGTCAAGACTGACCCGAAGCTGTTGTACAGCCACATCAGGAGGAAAACAACAGTCAAGGACCAGGTAATCAGACTGAGGAAGGGTGATGGGGAATTCACAAGCAAAGACCGAGAGGTATGTCAGGAGCTCAAAACGAGATTTAAAGAAGTATTTACAGTGGAAACCAGTAGGACTCCAGGAAATCAGAACAAGGGGGTACACCAGCAAGTGCTGGATGAGGAACATATAACCAAGGAGGAAGTGAAGAAGCTGCTATGCGAACTTGACACCTCAAAGACAGTGGGACCAGACAACATCTCTCCGTGGGTCCTTAAAGAGGGAGCAGAGATATTGTGTGTGCCATTAACAAAGATCTTCAACACATCATTTGAAACTGGGCAACTCCCTGAGGTATGGAAGATGGCAAATGTAGTCCCAATTTTTAAAAAGGGAGACAGACATGAGGCACTAAACTACATACCTGTATCACTAATGTGTATAGTATGCAAGGTCATGGAGAAGATCATCAGGAGGAGAGTGGTGGAGCACCTGGAAAGAAACAAGTGTATAATTGACAACCAGCATGGTTTCAGGGAAGGAAAATCCTGTGTCACAAACCTACTAGAGTTTTATGACAAGGTGACAGAAGTAAAGACAAGAGAGAGAGAGGGGTGGATCGACTGCATTTTTTTGGACTGCAAAAAGGCCTTCGACACAGTTCCTCACAAGAGGTTACTGAAAAAGCTAGAAGATCAGGCACACATAACAGAAAGGCACTGCAATGGATCAAGAATACGTGACAGGGAGGCAACAACGAGTCATGGTACGTGACGAGGTGTCAGAGTGGGCGCTTGTGACAAGCGGGGTTCCACAGGGGCAGTCCTAGGACCTGTGCTGTTCTTGGTATATGTGAACGACATAACGGAAGGGATAGACTCAGAAGTGTCCTTGTTTGCAGATGATGTGAAGTTAATGAGAAGAATCAAATCGGATGAGGATCAGGCAGGACTACAAAGAGACCTGGACAGGCTACAAGCCTGGTCCAGCAACTGGCTCCTTGAGTTTAACCCTGCCAAATGCAAAGTCATGAAGATTGGGGAAGGCAAAGAAGACACAGACACAATATAGTTTAGATGGCCAAAGACTGCAAACCTCACTCAAGGAAAAAGATCTGGGGATGAGTATAATACCGAGCATATCTCCTGAGGCGCACATAAATCAGATAACTGCTGCAGCATACGGGCGCCTGGCAAACCTATGGATAGCGTTCCGATACCTCAGTAAGGAGTCGTTCAAGACACTGATACCATTTACGTCAGGCCCATACTGGAGTATGCAGCACCAGTTTGGAATCCACACCTAGTCAAGCACGTCAAGAAATTAGAGAAAGTGCAAAGGTTTGCAACAAGACTAGTCCCAGAGCTACGGGATTGTCCTACGAAGAAGGTTGAGGGAATTCGGCTGACGACACTGGAGGCCAGGAGGGTCAGGAGACATGATAACGACATTAAAATACTGCGCGGAATAACAGGTGGACAAGACAGGATGTTCCAGAGATGGGACACAGACACAAGAGGTCACAATGGAAGTTGAAGACTCAGATGAATCAAAGGGATGTTAGGAGTATTTCTTCAGTCATAGAGTAGTCAAGTCGTGGAATAGTCTAGAAAGTGAAGTAGTGGAGGCAGGAACCATATAGTTTTAAAGGCGAGGTATGATAAAGCTCATGGAGCAGGAGAGAGAGGACATAGTAGCAATCAGTGGAAGAGGCGGGGCCAGGACTATGCCGACCCTGCAACCACAAATAGTGAGTACAAATAGGGAGTACACCACACACACAACAACACGACAACACACCACACACACAACCACACAACAAAATATATATTATATAAATATAAT